>JACXGJ010000888.1:59057-101762 GCA_016801105.1 Esox niger | reverse complement strand
TACCACTAACAATGTGCGCCCTGACAGTGTACCGTAGCCTACCGGAACGAAGCATTTAAAGTAGTTGCATACGTACCACTAACAATGTGCGCCCTGACAGTGTACCGTAGCCTACCGGAACGAAGCATTTAAAGTAGTTGCATACGTACCACTAACAATGTGCGCCCTGACAGTGTACCGTAGCCTACCGGAACGAAGCTCGTGTGAGAGTGCATACTTCTTAAACAGAAAAGTGAGTGTGTCTGGGCTGTTTGCATAGTTTTGTTCACACGCTTGGTGGTTTTCAATGTAATTTTGAGTTTAAAATGCAAACTCCCAAGTAGGGTCCAAAACTAGACAGCAACTTGATCTGCGACACATCCAGGACTTCAGACAGGCACAGATAGAGGTAATTTGGGCTAGGTAGTCATGAGGCATGGTCCAAGGTTAAAGTGATGTGATATCATAGCTGTGGTATATAAGAACCTTTACCAAGGGTATTAGCCAATCAGCATTCAGGATACAAAGCATTCAGGGTACTCAGTTTAGGTTTAGACTCAGATCGCATTATTTTGGGGAACTTGGGCAACAATATACCATGTTACTTCTTACTAGTTTCTTATATGAAATGTTAGGCTCTGAAATGTGTTATTGCATGTTTATTAAGAGGTAAGTAGCCTAAGAGCTCCCCACAGATTACCTTTATCATAGTGTTCATCTGCACAGAGATACGTTTTAAAGTAAAGCAGTTGTTTAGAAATATTCTTTTTAGGAGGTGTGGTGGGTTTTTGTAGCGTTTGTCCTTATATTTATTATTATAAATGAGAAAAAGGAATTTGACATGAGAAAAGTGAACAATGAATTCAGATATACTGCAATATCAAATTGTAATTCTGAGTATATTGCAAAACATGAGAATCTCAATGTTGCCGTATCTGGATAATATCATATGGTGAGGTCCCAGGCAATATGAGAAAACAGTTTGCTAGAGGCTCATCCTGTGGCTGGTTTTTACTTTGTATGTTCTTTCAGGAACAGAAGTGGCAAGAATAGAGGAAAGAACACATTTTGAAAACAATTGAGAAAGAGCAAGGGATGGGCTCCAGTTTAGCCTTAATCAATCAATGAACTATTAGGGAGAAAAGAAGCGTGACAAAACTGCAAATCTAGAAGTCTGGAGAAAGTATTGTCTTGAGACATTCTAATAGCTCTACTGCTGTTATAACGAGCTGCTGTGGGAAGAGAGATGGTTTGAGGAGTCTTCACGCTGCCTTCAAAGCATGGGGAAAACAGTTGTTACTAAATCACACATTTGATTACAAGATGATTCAGGTTAATCTTAATCTAGTTGTCAGACACTTCCATACCAAATGCGTAGAACGTCTGGTGGAATGATGTGTCAAACTTCACCTTCATTTGATAAACAGAAACTCCTAAGAAATTAGTGGTAAAATGCATCAGTGTAATCAGATTAGTCAATAAATCATCTCCCACGACAGCGTTTTCAGATATTTTAATTACATTTAATGAAATTAATTAATAATTATGGAAAGTAGATGTATTTTTATTATATAATTTCTTTGCAAATTACGATCTGAACGTAATTAAGATCTTTGAATTACAAAGATTTATTATAGCAACATAGTGAACATACTGTACAAAATTTAATGAAATCCCGGCAGATTACAGCAAAATAATAGGTAATGGTAAATTGACTTGATACATTGGAAAAGGAAGAGGAAAAACAGAGCCTATTGCACTTATCAAAGATATTGATACATTTTTTTTTAATGATAGATCTACCTCAGCAATGCATTTTAAAAAAACAAGAATAACACTAGAGGCCTATAAACCTGTCCCACCCACGCCAATGGGAAGACTCACATTACTTACACAAACATGTATGCAGAAAAAAACACAGTATTTGACTCAATGGTGAGGGCGGAGCATATATTCCAACTCCATTTATTGCCTCAATTTAAGTTTTATTCTAAAATGGTTAAGGTAGGGTATCTAACTAATCTAATGTCAACTTCAAGCATTCAGACAGTTTCAAATGCCAGATCTGTCCTCTCCATTAAGTGAGCTAATCATAATGTATTCATATGCGGCCCCAAGAAAAGTGAATCTCCAGTATGCAAGATCCAAGGTCCTCTGTTAGGGGTTTGGGTTGTAGTCTTTTGAATCTGTGTTAGCAAGAGATTCTTGCTCCACAAAAGGCTTGGTCAGGATAAGACAAGACTGTCATGAAGTGTTAGCTCAATGGGTAAGGACAATTTTCAGCTGAGTCTGAAGAAAAGGAAGCATAGATCTAGCGATATTGGCAAGAGAAATGTTGCTCTTGTTACAGATGCCCACCCACATACACCATGTTTTGGACAGCTTGCCATGAGTTGAGATGTTGCTGTCCAGTTGGCATTTCTGCTTAGGGACACAGGTTTTGGGAAGCTTCAAATTGCAAAGCATTTTGTTTCTTGTAAAAATAGGCAGATCATTTTTGCACAAAGCTTTGTATAGTTCTCAAAATAAATGCGAGGCCCGTGCATGGCACAGAGGTTCCCTCAGATTGTTCTGTGCTCTCACCTGGGCCAGCTACCCGTGTAAAGTGCGTCTCTGTAAGGTCGGTGCCCTGTTCACATCACCTCTCATCTGGAACCAGCGCACCTACCGGACCTCAACCTTCCATTCCACCTGAACGCATTCCACTCTCTCCGCCGCACACTCCCCTGAATACTGATCACCTGTGTCACTACCTGTTTTCTCACACTATATAGTTCATTCACTCCCAGCCTTCCATTTGTGAGGTATTGTTTGTGTGTTTGATCATTACTAAGCCTTTCATTTTTCTTAGCATGTGTAGTTATATTAGTTCAACCATGTATTGGCCTTTTGCCTGCCTGTATTTGCGCCATTCCGTGTTTGACCCAAGCCTGTACACCTCTGACTACTCTTCAGCCTACCCCTGCTATTATTAAAAGCTACTCACACCGCAACTGGGACCACAACACCTGCCTCCGTCTGGTATCATTATAGTCACTTTTGTTAAGGATATCAACATTCTCCCATTGTTGATGGATAAACCGACTTGAGCTTGCACACTCATGTGCTCCTCCAAAGTATCTTTATTAAAAATATGTGGACAACATTTTGATCTTCTGGGATCTTTGTCAGGACCTGACGAAGATCCCAGAGGATCAAAACGTCTGCATATTTTTAATATAGATACTTGGGCAGTTCATATGAGAGTGCAAGCTCTATATTTCTTTTAATATTAAACTTTGTTCGGCCCTGCACCTCCAGAAGGATTTGCGCTTTATCTTTCAAATCATTTGTACAGCCATGGGAGTAGGGTTATTGATCAGTTTACAATATTCTCTGTTTAACAGTATAACATAGGACATGAGTTCGGTAAAACAGAAATTAATGTATCATTTTATGATATTATAAAAGGTACGCAATTATCGAAGTATTAGTACACATTTTTATTTCACACACAGTCTCTGTTTATGATTTTCTTTAGAAGGGGGAAGGATATGTAATCTTTCTTTTGGTGTTTTTACGGTTTTCCCCTTAAACCCCTTTCGTTGTGGAACTGGGGTTGTGGCAATATCAATCTGGTCTGCCTTCCCATTTCGAAAATCTTTCTGTCTCCGGAAGGTTCTTTGATGTAAAGAAGGGTTTTATTTTCTAGGCCTGGTTAGTAAGGTTGATAAGAGAGGTTACATCTTCTACTGCTTCAGAAGCAGACAGATTTGTATTCTAACCACAGTTAGCCAAGGTTCGCTTAAATAAAAAGACTGACATATTTTACTCAGTAAGGTCACTCCCATTCAATGAAACAGTCACTCGGCCAACTTCGAATGGCTTTTTTGCCATACTAAGGTCTGGAAATAATTGGACAGTGACAAAAGTTTTATTTTGGATGTTTACCAAAATGTGTTGACTATGGGCTTAAAGTGCAATGTCACAGCTTTCATTTGAAGGTATTCACATCCACATTTGAGGAAGGGTTTAGGAATTACAGCTCTTTAATATTCTGGCGACCCTGTTACAATATGTAGCCACTTTATTTCAAGGGACAGAATGTAATAGGATAATTGTCTCAAAAGCTGTTTCATGGACAGGTGTGGGCTATTCCTTCTTTATTTCTCTATCATTTAATTAAGCAGGTAAAAGGTCAGACATTCTAGGTGTGGCATTCACATTGGGAAGCTGTTGCTGTGGACCCACGACATCTGTCAAAGGAGCTCTCAATGCAAGTGAAACAGGCCATCCTTAGGCTGCAAAAAAATAAAATCCCAGGTGGAGAGACAAAAGGAACATTAGGAGTGGCCAAATCAATAGTTTGGTATGTTCTGAAGAAAAAAAGAGTGCACTGGTGAGCTCTGCAACACAAAAAGGCCTGGACATCCCCAGAAGACAACAATGTTGGATGATAGTAGGATCCTTTCCATTGTAAAGAAAAAACACTTCACTACATCCAGCCAAGTGAAGAACACTCTCCAGGAGGTAGGCATCATTATCCAAGTCTACCATGAAGAGAAAACTTCACTGGAGGAAATATAGAATGTTCACCACAATGTGCAAACCATTCATAAGACTTAACAATAGAATGCCAGATCAGACTTTGCCAAAAAAAGCCAGCCCAGTTCTGGAAATGCATTCTTTGGACAGATGAACCTAAAATCAACCTGCACCAGAATGATGGGAAGAAAAAAGTATGGAGAAGACTTGAAACGGCTCATGATCCCAAGCGTACCACATCTGTAATACACGGTGGAAACTGTGATGGCATGGGCATGCATGGCTTCCAATGGCACTGGTTCAGTACTGTGTATTGATGATGTGACAGAAGACAGAAGCAGCTGGATGTATTCTGAAGTGTAAAAGGATATACTGTTTGCTCAGATTCTGCCAATTTTTTTATTCTGACAGCACTTCACTTTACAGATGTACATGACAAAAACATTCTGTGAAAGCCACCCAGGAGTTTTTTAAGTCAAATATTCTGCAGCCAAGGCCAATTCAATCACTGGATCTCAACCAGTTAAACCATGCTTATCACCTGCTGAAAACAAAACATTAGGCAAAAAGACACAGGAACAAACAACAACTGAAAACAGCTGCAGTAGAGGCCTGGCAAAGCCCAGGGTTTGGTCTATGCGTTCCAGACATCAAGCAGTATTTGCCTGCAAAGGATTCTCAACAAAGTCTTAAAAATGAAAATTGTATATATGATTGTGTTAATTTGTCCTTATGTTTGAGCCCCTGAAATAAGGGGACTGTGTATGGAAAATGGTTACAATTCCTTAACAATTCATATTATGTGTGTTCAACCCCTTAAATTGAAGCTGAAAGTCTGCACTTCAACTGCATCTCAGTTGTTACATTTCAAATCCATTGTGGTGACGTACATAGCCAAAATAATGAACATTGTGTCAGTGTCCAAACATTTCTGGACCTAATTGTACACTCGCTGTGCACACTAGCTTGGGAACAAGGTTGTTCCAGAACAGTGCATATTTAACAACAGCATAACTTCTGGAAGACGCAACATGTCGAAAGGCAACTAATTACTTTAAAACAATGGTGCCAGTTGCTGAGGAATAATGCAAAATCCTGGCAGTTTTAGATGTGTTGTGGTGACCCAGCTTAATAGAAGTCATGTTCAAAGGCAATAAACGTGGGATATGATAATGGTTCTCCTGTCGTTGCTGCTCTTTTTCCTTCACTTATCTCGCAATCTCGCTGTCTTTCGGACTTAAGAGAAAATGGATGTCTGTCTGTAGGGCTGGTTTCTCTGGAAAGATAATCTTTCTTTCCTTCTTTTTCTTTCTTCCCTTCAGTCAATGCAACGGCATGAATGTCCCCATTGAGCGGTTTTTAATATGGCAATTTAATTTCCACCCGCCTACGGGCAATGTGTTTTCTACCCACACATAATGCCAACTTTGTTTATATTTACTTTGCGGACGCAGCTGAGAAAGCAGTATGATGTACTTCCATACTGGTTTTTCCAATCACCATGTACTGGGTCTCATTCTGCTGCTCTGACATTAATTTATTTCATAGCACTTCTCTAACCTGTTCTCTCCTTCCCATTTTCCATCTCTGATTCTTATTCTCTCTTTTTGTTTCTCTGCTCTTTACCTTAAGTTTCCCATTTTGCTATTTCGTATCTTGACCTAAATAATTTATCCTCCAATCCATCCTTACCTTGCCTAGTGTAGTCAAGGAGGCAATGGCCGTCCCGGGGATCACATCTATATGCAGCCAACAGTGCAGAGCAGCAGCTGTGACTCAAGCTGCTCCCAGCATTTTTACAGGAGTTCAGTTTACACTCCCTTTTAATTGGGCATGTTAGTCTCAACTTGAAAAAGTCTTAACTTTGTCTGGAGGTTTTGCGCCCTGTACTTTAGTCAAAGCCGATTACAGTCTTTCTTGAAACAGATTAGACATCAGCTGCAAGGTGCCATGCATTTTAACAAAGGTTGTGCTGGATCAGCGGTGTCATTATTGTATTCTTGATTCTTGGACTTTGGCTTTAACGCAGGCTATATTTGGGCTGCGCTGTAAAGAGAAATGTTTTTGCTGAAACGGATAGCCCATTTGACAGAAGCTTGGTTGAACAGGTCGCAGTGCTGTTTCACTAATGGCGTCGGCCTGTAGCCCTCTCCAATAACAGGCCAAAAGACCACATTACCCTTCTTTCTCTAGTGTTTGAGAGAGCAAAAGCTCTGGGTCAGCAGCAATCAATTGCATTGATGTTTTTTCTGTTGGCTGTCAATGTGTAAATAAGGTTAAGTGGTGTGTGTCTTTTAGATAGCAAAATATTGTATTGTGTTTGATGTAAGGGTTACGGAGGGTATTTGTCATTTGCATACAAAGACTGAAATGTGGCTTCTGCTTTTTAGCACTATAAAGTAAATGTTGTCAGGGACAGAACGAAAAAAAATGTTTCTTTACCTTCCTGTCTATGGAATTTTATCTATCAATTGTCTGTTTGCTGGTCAGATGCTCTAACCGCTAGGCTCCACTGCTGCTGTGCATGCTTGTGTTTTAAAAATGTTTAAACCTCCATGTGTTTGTTTCCTGAATCCAGATTGATCACTATGCCCAGAGGGATTTGAAGAGGGGACTCCAGCTCTTTGGCACTGAGGGCAACGTGGGCTTGACCAACGCTTGGATGATCGTTCAAACAGATGTAAGTCCACCTGTCCTCCTTATACTGCCCTGGGGTGCTCATCATAAGAACAATGCTGTCCTCAAATAATACTAGTCAAAGATCTACTTAATGCATAAAAATTACCATGGACACTAGCAGGATGGCATAATCAGATATGGATCCAGGCTTGTGTCAAAATGGCCAAAGCTTAGAAAAAATACAGTTTTGCAAGCAAGTTACTCAATCATCCATACTACTTCAGATTGACGAGAGATTATGCAATCTAGCCTGATTCTAACCAATAAGAATAGCCTTGGATTCTTAAAATAGGTTGCCAAGTGCTTGCCAAACAGTAAGAAAAATGCAAATTGGACCACACATCTCCCTACAGAATAAGAATGTTTGTTTCTGCACTTACTTTGATGTGCTTGGATTTGTATTATTTATGGCCGAAATCCACAGCTCAAATCATGCACAAAATAGGAAATATGAGGTGAGAGAAGATGGTAGGGAGAAGACAGCATTAAGGGACTTAATAAAAGTAAAGCTGTTGAGGACTGTCAAGAGACATCAAAAGATACAGAATTGAAGATATTACACTTTGGGGCTATTTGATAGCAGATTTTACCAGATTGGATCCCAGATTTGACATAATAAAGTCCAGTTTAATTACTTCGGGTGTTCATAGGGTGACTGCTGTGTGTGTTTGTTTTGACCTTTTGTTTCCATCCTTGTAAGGACCTAAAAAGTTTAAGTCCCATTAAGGATAGTGAAAGATTTCACAGGTCCTCACCTGGGAAAATGAAATGTTTAAGTTTTAGGTTAGGTTTACGGTTACAATTAGGATTTATGTTTCAGAAAATTTATTTCAATCTCTTTTTGGTCCCCACAAGGATAGTACTAGGTGTGCATGAAAGAGCTTTGTAACATATCAGAGAGATGGAGGGGACTAGGGTCAATAACTGCATACTTTTGGCTGTATGTATAACGTGCGTTCAAAACTAGATACTTTATGAATGTATTCCTTCTTCTATAAGATGGAATCATTGACCTCTTACTAAATGAATACATTATCACACTGCAACACATCCGCAGGGCAATGGCTACAGCGAAGTGAAAGGCACTGATATCTGGATAGAAATGGAACCAAGCAATGTTTACCACACATAAAATGTCCGAGGTAAAGGCAGCGGTCAGTCGTAGGAAGCAAGGCTTTTCCTGTTATCTTTCCTTTTTTTGTTCCAGGGAAGTCTGTTCCCTTTTTACACACACACACGCACAGACGCACACACACTTACATTTTTGTTCAATGCAAAACATTCTGAAACAAGACATATGTCAGTTCCTAAGAGTGATCATGAGGAAAGGTTTTTACTGTGTGGTAAGTTTGGGTTTTGTCTCATTTGTTCATTAACTGGCCGTCTTTGTTTGGTGTCCGATATAGTTCCGCTGCTGTGGAGTGACCAACCATACAGACTGGTTTGAAGTGTATAACACCAGCCGTGTGCCTGACTCCTGCTGCCTTGAGTACAGCGACAACTGTGGACTCGAGAACCCGGGGACCTGGTGGACTGCGGTGAGTTGCCCGTAAACACAAACATTCCCTTGTTGTAACCAGAAAAGTGTATTTCCCTATTGTGCTTAATCTTAACTTCAACCAAATCTTAGACTCAATAACTATTCCTAAATGTATATTCATCCTAATGCCTTACCCTAACCCTTAGAACCAGAATAGGAGAAACAGATTAAGCCATGTGCTGGACAAACAAATAAAAAGAAAATAATTTGCTCAATGCATTTGAGTTCAGGACTAGGCTTAATGTGTCCACAAAACAGAACCCTAATGTTTAAATCTAAAACCAATCCCAATTAAAATACTAAACCCATTTGTTTTATCCTAAATCTAACCCCTAAAAGAGAAATAGCCCGTTTCCTTGTGGGTAACTAAAAAGGCTTCCAGTCACTGAATAGTTATTTTCTTTTTGGTACTAACATTTAATTTTAAGGTGAAATACGTTTCCTCTTCTGAGACTAGGTAAACTCAGGGAAGATCTAGGACAGTACGTCAACAGGCTTTTGCTAAAACCCCACCCTCACTTAGGGATTCACTGTCATGATGTGGAGACGTAGTGTTCGCAATGGCCTTAAACCAAGGGTTATGCAAATCTTTGCCTCATGGTCTGCTGTGGTGCAACTGATCTTTATTTTTCCCCTGGTTGTTAATTAGTATGTCATTATATAATATATAGTTTAATACCAGTATTTGCAAGAAAATTCACTCATCTGATGTCCCCAGTCTGAATCCCTGATTATAGGAGTGAACATCTGCAATGCTGTAGAATAAAAGAAATAAGTCTGGCTAATGCATGCAAAATCAGTCCTTTCACTGGCTGGCATTTTGTCTATGACATTTTTCCTCAATTATTACAACAATTTCAGCTCCTTTGAGGGTGTATAACTTATTCACTATTTTATTTAATTTTTTTCATGGAGAATATATATTATATTATTGATCAATTTCCACTGGCACTCTGTGCCCACAATGTCTTTTGAAAGTAGAAAATGGACATTTCAGGTTTTGCTTTTAGCAGCAGAGGAAGAGGAAACAGCAGGTTCGAGAAACTTTGGTTGAAATCCCCTAAGTATATATCCCGTTTGTGCATGAAAAATTCAGCCTGCTCGCTTGTCTAAACGTTGTCCCGGCTCAGAGCGTTGGTACCATCTGTAAGTTACTCCCTTCCTTCTGCCTATAGAGCGGCAAGGCAGGAGGAGATAGGGATGGCAGCTATTCCAGGGAACATTGGTTAAAAAGAGCAGAGGGGGCAAAATGTGGTGTAAATCCATATGGGACCCACTTAGCAAAGGAAGCTCTGTTACGTGACCAGGAAATAATTTTTAGTAGTAAAAGGTGTGTAAGGGTTTTATCACTGTGTTAGGCTACTAAGACTTTCACCAGACTGAGGAAACACGTGAAAAAAAAAAATTTGTCCCTCTAAACTTGAAATATTTGTTAAACACTAACTGTGAGATGAATAATTGTAAAATGTGATGTAAGTTAGATTTTAGTCCACAAATAAACGCAGATGTATTTTAGTTGGTAATATTTTACCAAATAAAATACATCTGGGTACATTTGTAAATAGTAGATAGCATTGTTTTGTTTATCATGTTAGATATACAAAGGCCATTTTAGCAATTGTGCTAGCTATTCCATTTGAATAGATCTCCGTCTTCTGTAACCCCTTACTGATAAACCACACTTATTTGTGTCATCTAAATGTGATTTTAAACCTGCACAATGTTAACCTTATAAATTAAGGCCAAAAAGCAATTTTCTCTTTCCCAAAGTGCTTTTGTGGGTGTGGAATTGGAATTTGTGGCTATAGAAGTTAGTGATGATCATTGTCTCTCTCCAATGGACGTGTTGCTAAGCAACCTCCCTCTCCCTCTGCGGTTATAACTGGTGTGAGAAACATGCAACTAAACCAAGAGAAACGTGCTACAAACTACAAAAATAACTAATTACAGCCCTCTGTCCCCCTGTTAGATTCATAATAATGTTGTTAGATGAATCAAGGAAAGTGAACTTAAAAATATGAAGTTGTATATTATAATGTGCAACTGTTGTTGGTAAGTAATGAAAATGCTAGCCTTCGATATGGCTTACTGCACTTTGGTCTCATGATCAAGCCATTGAAATTGCCAAGCTCCACAAACACTTAAAAAATCTTATTAGCATTTACCAGCATGCTTTTCAAGTGAATATGAGAAACTTGTATCCACAAGAGAGAAACTTTGGCATTCAAAAGTTCTACATTAACATTTAAGTAATTTGGAAGAGGGTCTTATCCAAAATTACTTGTAGGAGGGCATACATTTTTATTCTGTACCATCCCCTTGTAGGAATCAAACACACAACCCTGGTCTAATTTGTGAGTGTCATGCTCACAATTACCAAATCAATCAATTACATTTATTTTATAAAGCCCTTTATACATCATCTGTTATTTTACAGATACCCAACCAGAATTCCCAAAAGGCAGAAAACAACAGTTAATTCATAGTGGCTAGGAAAAAAGTCCCTACAAGGGCCAAAACTTATTGAAACCTAGAGAAGAACAAGACTTGGCGGGACCTCCTGTCCTTTTCTGGCTGTGCTGGGTGAAGAGGACATGACCTTTTGGGCCACATCAGTGTTTTTGATCAGATCACATGCAAATGTATAAATGCGTGTGGGGTGTGTCTGGAGTCCTTAAACAGTATCCAAGTCAGCTGCATAACCAGGTGAGGTTAGGGTTGCCACGTGTTACATAGAATGCGGAACCGTTCCATATTTCATCAGAAAGAATTAACAATAACAAAGTGATAGTTTCTATAAATCACCATTTTAGTAACTTAAGTAATTTTGTAGCAGGCATTCGATATTCTATTTAAACCAAATTGAACATATTTCATTACTGAATCAAATACATGTATCTGTTAGATGAGACTAGATTCAACTTTATTGTAATTGAACAGTACAATAAAAAATATATTATATTAATAAATTACATAAAGTGTTCATTGAATATTGTTGTAATTGTTATTATTTAAATAAATTATTTTAGGATGATCAGGCAATTCTCATCTTCTTGGTCTCAGAATAATTGGTACCGGCATTGAAATATTATAATCACTCGACCTCTAGTAGAGACTGGTATTTAAACCTGGTTTCCACCTCGGGGCCACATTTGTGCATGGAGCTGGATGTGTTGACCACTAGACCATGCCCCCACACAGCTGACAATCATTTTAGAGGTGAGAGAGGGTTTAGCCTTAACACATCACAAAGGGTATTGCACCATTCCCACATGTTGTTGTAAGATGGATTTTAATATTTCAGTATTTATCTTCAACAAACCAATGACATTTTAACCCTTTGAGACAAGTAGATTAGTTCATTCATGTTGACACATTTTGTTTTCCAAATGTCAGAAAACAATGTTAAAATTCCTAAACATTGTTTTAAAGCCACAAATCTGGGTTTATCTGATGTATTTTGTATAATGTACAGTAAATATGTCTGTTTCCATTTGCATGTATCCACAGCCATGCTACGAGAGGGTGAAGGATTGGCTACAAGAGAACCTTGTGGCACTGTGGATCTTTGCACTGTGCACTGCACTCACACAGGTAACAACACCATTAGTAGTGATTCATAATGATTCCGATCGACAGGAAACCGTGATAGCATTTTTCGTCCTTTCTATATAGACCCCATAACAACTGTGAACTACATTGGAGTAGAAATTGTCTATATAGATATTGTTGACTATAACAAATAATTTAATTGTAAGTGAACAAGGTAGTATTCAGCTGGAAACTGGAGGATGTACCCCCTTGGACTTTATGTTACAACATGAGATCAAAATGTATTTGAGCTTTTGCCACTGATCTGGAAAAAGAAAATCTTAAATAATCTGCACACATATACAAATCCAAATATAAAACAAAATATAATTGATTGTATTTATCACTTGCTTTTCAGACTATTATTACCCCTTAACATAGCTAGAATTAGAGGATTCATGTCCAGATTAGAAAAAAGTACCCACACTTATCTCCAGTAGGTTGGACTACTGATCTCAAAAGTCCTGCTGTTTTGCGACCCCTGCACACGTATGCGGACATAAGGCCTCACGCAACTCAACACTCATGTAGACACGTTCAGTAGATCATATTAAGATAACTAATAAAAGAACCCTTTAAAGAACCCTTAAAAGAACCGTTAATTATTACATATTAATGACTGTTCTGTCAAGACTGAACTCATCTAATGAGATTGGTGGGCCTGCTTTTTGGAACACAACAGCTGCATCCTGGATTTGATCGTCGAAATGACAACTGGGAGTTCATCCTCCACATTGAGATGTGATGTGTATATGTTTTAAATACATGTCAATGGGAGAAATGTTAACCCACATAAAGTTTATCCAAATGGAATAAGTACATCCTCATGTGAATTTTACTAGTAAGCCAATGGTGTCGTGAATTTTCTCAAGTACCCCCACGGGTCCTAGTACCCCTGGTTAGGAACCATTGTCTTAGGCCTCTGCACTGGCTTCCTGTACCTCAACTGATCAAGATATTGCTACGTGACTATAAATCAATGGTTCAGGGCCTAGTTACATCTCATACCTACTCTTGCTGTATGAACACTAGAGACTTTGTCATTACTACGGGAACGGTTAGCAGACCAGACCCTGTTGACCAAAGGTTGGTGTGGCAGCGTTTATTAATAATGCTGCACAGAGTTGGAACAAACAGACTGAAAATCTTAGATCTAACCCAGTGTTAATTACTTTTTAATCGAATTCTAAGATAAAAACCTACTTCTTTTTATTAGTCTCTTTATCTTTTAGCCCTTTTAAATGTCATTTTCAATTTTTATACTTTGAATTGCCACTTCGAATTGACCTAAATTTGATCGCATAATCATTTCACAGACAGTATTCATCAATATTATCTTTGTCGTATCCTCACAATCAAAGTCTGGTTGGAGACTGTGTAAACCAACATCAAAAACAAGATAATGCTTGATGTGCAATAAGACCATCATTATTGCAAAAAAAAAAACGTATTAACAACAACCACTATAAAATAATTGAAAATATGAAATAAGATGAGTAACATAACACATAGAAATGTACCAGAACATTAAATATGGTATCACTACCGTATTATTAACTTTTTTCACTTTATTCTGTAATTGCTTATTTTTGTTGTTCGTGAATTTGCATAAGGTTTGAATTGCCTTTATAATGTATGTAATGCGCTCAATAAATAAACTTGCTTTTCCTAAGTCACTCTGGCCTACTCTATAGTATCCACATTCTTGGAGATCATAAATAGTCAGAATATTTTCAGTGGCTGGCATCTTGATAAGCTAACAGGTCTTATATTTACTAGTGAGAGGATAAATAAAATGTTGGTTCTGGGTTGAGCAGGTACCCTAATAATATCAGAGCTGGCTTTTCTAAAAGACTGACTGTGCTGAGACAAGAGTGTTCTGTAATTGTGCTGATTTTGTCAGGGAGAATGACAAATAGTTAATTAGCAGTTTCAGGCTATTATTAAAGCTGAACGCTGTGAATTCATAGGTTGATGATCACCACACCCACAGAAAATACAGGTGTGTCATATGTAAATAAGGACAGGTGCAGCACGTCCTAGCATCCACGAGATTATCTGAATTATCATCTGTGATGACATCTACGCTCATTTTGAAGAGGTGCGACAGTTATGTAAATCACGCTTGGTGATGATCATAAGTCTCTCCCCACGTTCAAATCTGAGATCTTTTCTGAGAAGGTTTCATGAATGAGGGCCACTCTGCATAATGCAACAATAGCCGGGTACTTCATGAGAGTGGCATTCATAGAAGAGTGGCAAAAAGAGAAACACATCTAGAGTTTGCTAGATGTGGGAGACTCTGGGATCTAGTAGAAGATTCTATGATCTAATGAAACCAATAAATTACCTTTGGGCCTCAACATTTAGCATTGTTTGATGCAAGCTTAACACCACACATCATCCTGAGAACACCATCCTTGCTATGAAGCATGGAGGTTGCAGTATCATGTTATGGGGATGCTTCTCTCTGTGTCAGCGCTTTGAAAACTTTTGAAGACAGAGGGCAAAGTGGATGCAGCAAAGTACAGAGAAATCTGAAGGAAAAACATGTAGCAAGAGACGTGGGAGAATATTAATCTTCCAGCAGGACACTGAAGCCAGAAATTGACATTCACCCAGAATTCCTATTAAACTTGACAGAGCTTGAGCAATTTTGCAAAGAATGGGAAAATTCGCTGTGTCCAAATGTGCAAAGCTGGTAGACTTTTAGACCAATTTAGACTTTAGGCTACAATGTGCCTCTAACGCAGGGGTTGAATAATTACGCAATACATTTTGTGTTTTGTATTTGTAATTCATTTAGAACAATTTGTAGATTTAGTTTGACATTGTAAACTTATGTTGATCAGTGGCATTAAGTCTAAATTAAAGGCATTTTTATTTCATATTACACAGTATGTGGAAAAGTCCAAGGTAGGTGAATACCTTTGAGAACCACTGTACATGTTTCACTGAAAATTGTTTTGTATTCCCTCTGTGTAGATTCTGGGATTGGTCTTCTCTATGACAATGTTCTGCCAAGCAGTCAAAGTGGAAACATTCTACGCCTAGCATTTTCACATTTTTTGCTTCAAGGGACCTCTGACCAGAGCAAGAGTGAGGCACCCTCCCAAAATCCACTCCAACAGACTTTTTCCATCCCTTGTATATTCTGTGAAAGACCGTCCTCAGCGACGCTATCGCCTACCAATCCTCATGTAACATCTTCACAATGTCCGTGTAAAAGTAAAAGCACCACAGTGTTCATTCTGGAGCTGACGGGCGGTTTTTGCTCAATGAAATGTTCTTTGCAGATTTGTGATCAAGATATAAATGTAATATACCGACATATAGATGTAATCCTTTTTTAAAGATACTGTGTTTTAAGTTATTTTGAATCATTCTATGATCAGTAAGCATTTGAAAATGAGGAGCTATGATGCAGACCAAGAGTATATTTGTGCATTAAGAACACCATGCAAGTACTTAAGTGCATGGCTCTTTAAATTGTGTTTATTAAACGTATGCTTCTCCTAAATAGTCTTGGCTATGAGCTTTTTTTTTTATTCTCCTTGTCAAAATAATACATCACACAAAAAAGAATGGTAACATAGACCTCATATTACTTACTCAATGAATTGTTAATATGCATGGAAAAATATAAATACATTATCAATACAGCAACTACAAACAGGTATAGGCGCACTCCACCGCAAAGTGGAAAGAAACAAACACCATCACGTTCTCTTACAAGCTACAAAGGTATATCTTATGACTGGATCCGCAAACAAAAGAACTCATCGAACAATGCATGATATTTTATTTCTGCTTTGTTAAATACATTAAGTAAATAGTTAATATCAGACTAATGACCACAAGCAGCGGTATGCCAAATGGTCACTCATTCACTCGTCACCCTGAGGTTATAGTAAAAAATATATACTTGCTATTTGAACATTGAACAAATGTCCGCAATTCTCAGCCCTATTCTCAACACTTCAAAGAACCTTGCTGGAATTGATTTTGACCTTACATTTGCAGTAAGTAGATTTGCACTGTAAGATCAGAGACAGTGTTATTGTTTTGATTAGGCTAGGGCAGAGCGAAACATGTACCCCCCCAGTCTAAAAGGGGAGTTAATTTAATATAACTGGCTTTTCCAATTCTATTTCAATATCTATTGGTGTACATTTTCTACTTTAAAAAATCTCTACATTTTGTGGAGTGACCCGTATATTGTGCAAACCTCTGTTCCCTTCCCTTCATAGGATCCATAATTCATTCCCATGTTCACTTGCTTTCTCCCATCCTGCGCTTGATCAATAAAACATAGGCCTACTGTATACACTCGCGGTCGCTCTCTCACTTCTCCACTGCCTCATCTTCTCGACTCTGAAGCCGAACATTGACCCAACCCTGACTGAGTGAGATGATGAAACAGAAAAGAGTTCCAGCTCAGAGTAAATATAACAATGGTGTTAACAGGAAATAATTCACAGATATTTCACAGCTACTTGAAGGTAATTGTATTGAATTGAAAAAAAGTTAATGCTAAAGATGATTAAAATGGCAAAATTATAAATGGTGCATGTCTATGTAAATAGCCCCTAATAGGTTGTGAAACAGCATTGCTACACAACAGGCCCCAGACATCCCCCACAGCAGGCTTGAAATTGACAATTCACTAGACATTCCATCGGACCAAAAAATGTACAGCTTGAATTTTACTGTCAATTATAATTTGTCATAATTGCAATTACAATTCATACAGGTACCATAGCAACATCTTGCCAGAGATGCCTTATACAGCTATGTATCCTTCATTTTAATATTGTCATGGAAAATCAAAATCCCCCACAATAACCCTACAATTCGGTTTTAAAAAAATTATGTAAGGACTAAGTGCACAGACGCACGTTAAGGAACAAGAAAATTACTTTTAGTTGTCTCTCCATGGATTTGATCCTGGGTCTGATGCTACAACAGACAGCCTAAACTCACATCTAGTCTATCATACTATCCCAGGTTGACCTATGAGACCAGTTGGGTGACCCCTATGCAATTTGCAGGCTTTCACCAATGTTGGTTATTGACAAGGCAACGGCAAAGACGGCACAATTATTGAACGATTGAGCAAGTAACAGCCATCTATCCATCCATCCTATATAGCCTGATTTCTTCCTTGATTAGAGCATTCATCTGGGCTTAATATAAAGCCATTTATTATACTTGATACAGTTAAATACCTTAGCCTGCTGGTTACCTGTGTAATGAGTTATAATAGTTGCCCCCAATTTGATGCAAATTGTCTTTGGGGTGTGATGTCTGGTCCTGCTGGTCTAGCGTTCCAAGAAGCAATTTACAGATATATAAAAAAAATGTAGGAATTTAAAAAGCTATAACAGTACAGTTTGAACTTTTTCATAATTGTAAAGATATTTTTACCTTCCCACCGATTTGTCAGATCCCACACAGCTGGAGGAAAAACAGCAAAGAACTGTTTACATCCATCTCCAGCCATGCATCTTTTGTTGGTACAGTGTTCATAGTTAACCAAATGTCAACACCAACTCTTCAATGTACATGTAAGCCAGCACATGTTTCCCAGTAGTTTGAAGTGTTATTGTTTCTTTTTTGCAAGACATCCATTCTACTATGTGGTACCCAATTATTTTGTATTTCCTGCTGCTCAGTCCAGAATTACTTTGGTATCAAGTACTATACATTGCCTTGAAAAAGTATTCAAACCCCTGCCCAAGATCTCTCAGTTTACTCAATTGCAAAAGGAACAGTGACATTTTATTCTGATGGATATTTTATTTTAAAACACTGACAATCAAAATAAATTATTGTACAGTAAAACTGATTTTATGTTGGGTAGATTTTAGAGAAAATTTATAATATAGTTACAAAAAAATTCAACTCCAGTGCTACTGAAGCTCCTAGTTTACAAAGATGATAGAAATTGCCCTACATTGGACACAAACTTACCACTGGCTTTCACCTGTGAACCACTGGCTTCCACCTGTGAACCATTAATATTACTGTCACATTTTCTAGATAAAAACCCCACGGTAAAATAATGATTGGACAGGTTGTGAATGCGAAGGAAAATGAGCATTCAACAATTTTAATTTACATTAGGTGGAAAGTAATACAAATGCATAGATAAAGAAATGGGTATGAAATAATATCCAAGTTCTTGGAAATCTCACAGATGGATCAATAATTAGCAAACAGAAGCTGCATCACCCAACCACCGCAAAAAAATGAAAGAAATTCAGAGATACATTAGGAGTGGCCACATTAACAGCATTGTACATTCTGAGGAAAAAAAACACTGGTGAGCTCTGCAACCCAAAAAGGCCTGGACTTCCACAGAAGACAACAGTGGTGGATGATCGTAGGATCCTTTCCATGATAAATAAAAAACCCTTTATAACATCAAGCCAATGCTGTGTAAGATGGCGCCGTTGAGGATGGCTGCCGGTTTTCGTGCTCCCAACCAACGTTGTGGATTTATTGTTTTATTATTGTTACTAATGTGTAATTTTGCAACTGTGATATTAAAATATAACAGACAATCACTATTGGACATCAGAACTGCACTGGAATCGTCTTTTTCGTACAGAACAAGTAAAACGAACTACCCGGGACACCCACTCTTGTTTTCCAGGTGCTTGCTCAGGTAAGCACGACGCCGACGGAGAACGCGTGGAAAGCGGGGTGGGGTTTAGGTCCGACTGTGACTGCAGGGTAACCGTGCTCCTCTCCCTAATATACTCTTTGCGAACATCCAGTCACCAGACAGCAAACTAGAGGAACTTAGGAGCCGGCTAGATTTCTAGCAGGACATTAAGAATTGTAAGGTTCTGTATTTCACTGAAACATGGCTGGAGCCCTCAATCCCAGATGCGGCCATTGTTCCGAAAGGGCTATCGATTCGTCGCAGGATCAAACAGTAGAGTCCAGTAAAAGCTGAGGGGTTGGTGTCTGCTTTATGGTAAACAATTGTTGGTGTCGGGATGCGGACTGCATTTCTTCTCGATGCTCTCCTGATCTGGAACATTTTACGATTAAATGTCGCCCTTACTATCTACTCTTTCAATTTTTTACAGCTGTGTACGTCGCCCCTAAGCCAAGGCTGGGGCTGCGCTCGACAACATTTTCCGAGTTCTATAGGCTTGAATGTCCATACCCGGGAGATGCCTTCATTATCGCGGGCGATTTTAACAGCACAAATATGAGGAAAGTCCTACTTAAGTTTAAAAAACACCAACTTGCCGACACGCGGGAAAAACACTCTTGACAGTGTCTACTCTCCATTTCATTATAGATATAAGGCCCTCCCCATCCTGCTTTCTACAAATAAGACCATGCATCGATACTGTTGTTTCCTGGTTACAGGCAGAGGCTAAAACAAGAGAAACCAGTTACTCCCTGGTTACAGGAAGAGGCTATAACAAGAGAAACCAGTTACGATGCCAACTTCTAATTTTCCTAATAAAAAAACGTGGGTCAACAGTGGTATTCGTGCCACACTTAAGGCACGGACAACAGCATTCATCTCCTGCAGCAAGGACAATTATAAGAAATCCCAGTAAGACCTCAGGAAGGCAATAAAAGCTGCAAAAAGCCAATACAGAGTCAGAGTGGAATCTCTCGACCAGGGCTTCAATACCCAGGCCATGTGGAGTGGTCTGAGAACCATCACTGACTATAAAGGCTATTCAGGCGTGGGGGAAGTACTGGCTTCTCTCCCAGAGGAACTTAACTTTTTCTATGCTCGCTTTGAGAACATCATTCTTGGCACTGACACTCAAATTGACTAGGACGGCTGCCCTTTAAAAATGACCAGGTCAAACGTTTGCAAAGCCTTAAAAAGTATTAACACCCACAAGGCTCCTGTACCAGACAACATCTCAGCCCGTGTTCTCAAGGTCTGTGCAGACCAACTGGCTGATGTCTTAACTGATATCTTCAACCTATCATTACGTTAGTCAGTGGTCTCCACCTGCTTCAAAAAGTTAACAAATTATTGTTCCTGTGCAAAAAAAGCAAATAGCCCTCTGCATGAATGACTACCGCCCTGTAGCACTCAAACAAATCATCATGAAGTGTTTTGAGCAGAAAGTTAAAACTCACATCACAGATTCCATACCTGTTACACTTGACCTGCTGCAGTTTGCCTGTCTATAGACATAACAGATCTACAGAGGATGCCATTGCTTTGATCCTCCACTCTGCACACTCTCATCTGGACAAGATGAACACATGTGAGAATGCTGTTCATTGACTACAGCTCAGTCTTCAATACCACTGTGCCCCACAAGCTGGCGATGAAGCTCAGGGATCTGGTTCTCGACCCCTCTGTGCAGATGGATCCTGAACTTCCTGAGGGGCAGACCCCAGGTGGCACGGATGGGCAACACCACTCCTCACTAATTCTCAGTACTGGCTCCCTCCAGGGCTGTGTGCTGAGCCCGGCTCCTGTCTTCTCTCTTCACCCACGACTGCCTGGCAACCCACGTCTCCAACACCATCGTTAAGTTTGCTGACGACACCAGCATCATTAGGCCTGATCTCTGACAATGACTAGTCAGCCTATAGAGACAAGGTAATGTCACTGACTTCGTGGTGTCAGGAAAACAACCTCCAGCTCAATATCAGCAAAACAAAGGAGATGATTGTTGATTACAGGAAGCAGCGGCAGGGAGTCCAAGCCCCCATACACATCAATGTGTCTGCAGTAGAGAGTTCACAACATCCAGTTCCTTGGTGTCAACATCAGCGATGACTTGACCTGGTTTCATCACTCTAACATCTTGGTGAAGGAGGCAAGGAAATGGCTCTTCTTCCTACGCCGATTAAGGAGATTTGGCATGTATTCCAGGATATTCACTAACTTCTACAGATGCACTACTGAGAGTATCCTATAATTACTGTTACTTTTTATACTTTTAACTGCACTGCCGGGAGTAGGAAAACCAAGCATTTCATTGCCATAACTTGTTATTGCTAATGAAAATAAACCCTTTTGAACTTTGAACTTGAAGAACACTCTCCAGGAGGTAGGCATATCATTATCCAAGTCTACCTAAAGAAGACTTCAAAAGAGCAAATACAGAGGGTTCACCAAAAGGTGCAAACCATTCATAAACCTCAAGAATAGAAAGGCAAGATTATACTTCGCTAACAAACATCTAAAAAAGCCAACACTGTTCTGGAAAAGCATTTTGGACTGATGAAACTAAGATCAACCTGCACCAGAATGATGGGGGGGAAGTATGTAAGCATATCACATAATCTGGAAAACCTGGCAGTGTGAAGGCATGGGCATGCAGGGCTTCCAATGGCACTGGGTCATTAGTGACTGAAGACAGAATTAGCCAGATTAATTCTGAAGTTTATGGGGATATATTGTCTGCTCAGATTTAGCCAAATTCAGTCACTAAAGTTGGTTGGGTGGCGCAACACTTTACAGATGAACAATGACCCAAAACATACAGCAAAAGTATAAGGCAACGAAGTGGAATATTCTGCAATGGCCAAGTCAATCACATGATCTCAACCCGATTGAGCATGCTTTTCACTTGCTGAAGATGCAAAAAGACCCATGAACAAACAACAACTGTAAACAGCTACAGTATAGGCCTGGCATAGCATCACAAAGAAGGAAACCCAGTGTGTGGTAATGTCTATGCGTTCCAGACTTCAAGCAGTCATTGCCTGCAAAGAAATCTCAAGTCTTAAAAATTTAAATTGTATGTTTGATTTTGTTAATATGTCCAATTACATTTCAGCCCCTGAAATAAGGGGACTCTGTATGAAAATTATTGCAATTCCGTTTCATATGATATTTTTGTTCAACCCTTGAATTAAATCCGAAATCTGCACTTCAATTGTATGTTGGTTGTTTCATTTCCAATACATTGTGGTGGCGTACATAATTATGAAAATTGTGTCCCTATCCCAATATTTCCAGACCTGTACATACAGCTGTGCTCAAAAGTTTGCATACCCTGGGAGAATTGGTAATATATGTACCATTTGTAAAGAAAACATGAATGCAGTCTTTTGTAATATTTGTCTATGAGTCCCCAAATTCTTGCAGGTGGTATTGCTGCTCATTTGTCTTGGCAAAATACCCCCAGGTCATGCAGTCTTTGGTTGTCTTGCATGAACCGCTCATTTGAAATCTCCCGAGTGGCTCGATTATATTAAGGTCAGGAGACTGTGATGGTCACTCCAGAACCTTCACCTTCACCTGTAACGACTGGAGGGTCAACTTGGCCTTGTGCTTAGGGTCATTGTTGTGCTGGAAAATCCAAGAGTCCCATGTACAGCTTTCGTGCCGAGGAATGCAAATTGTCTGCCAGTATTTTCTGATAACATGCTGCATTCATCTTGCCATACCTTAAAAACTCACAACCCCAAAACATCAGTGGGCAACCACCATGCTTCCACAGTGGGTATGGTATTATGTTCCCTATAGGCCTTGTTGACCCCTCTCCAGACATAGTGCTTATGATTAAGACCATAAAGCTTTATTTTAATGTCGTCACTACAAATCAGTGTGCCAGAATCTGAGGTGTGTCAAGGTGTTGTCGAGCATACTGTAACCAGGCATGTGTGGCATTAGCGCAGTAAAGGCTTCTTTCTGGCATCTCGACCCTGCAGCGAATTTTTGTTCAAGCATCGTCGTATTGTGCTCCTTGAAACAACCACACCATCTTTTTCCAGAGCAACCTGTATTTCTCCTGAGGTTACCGGTGGGATTTTCTTTGTAACCCAAACATCTAACAGGCTATGAGACAGTTTCTTTCCTCAGTCTGTAAGGCTGCTAAATTCAGGAACCCCTCTTCCCTTCCATCCATAGTCCCATGCATACCTGTCACTTTATATCATGCTCATCTGCCAATTATATCATGCACACCTGCCACTTTTACATTGCACTTCGGTTGAACAGTTGTGTAGTTATTATTGATGCGTGTTTTTTTATAGTTTTACTATCGAATGTTTTGTGTCATCTTATTTTTTAATTATATTTATTGATAATTTGTTCACTTTTAGCTACACTTTCGGGAGTAGGAAAACCAAGCATTTCATTCCCATAATTTGTTATTGCAAATGACAAATAAACCTTTTGAACCTTTTTTGGAACCTTTGAACAAGTCTTCTGGCAGTTTTGGCTGAAATCATTCTTGGTCTCCCTGACCTTGGCTTGGTATAAAGCAATCCCCAAATGTTCCACTTCTTAATAAGTGATTGAAAAGTACTGTCTGGCATTTGCAACCCTTTGGATATTTATCTATTTTTCCTTCTTTATAAAGTTCCATTAACTTGTTACACAGGTCTTTTGACAGTTATTTTCTGCTCCCCATGGCTCAGTGCATCCACGTGAAAGCTAACAAACTCATTACTATTTATACACAGACACTAATTGCAATTTAAAAAGCCACAGGTGTGGGAAATTCACCGTTGTCATTTTCACCCGTCTGTCGCCTTTTGTGTCTGTAATAAGGCCAGACATTCAAGGGTATGTAAACTTTTGTTGTTTCCTAAATGAGATCACCAACCCAATGCCACGGTATTAGTCAAAAATCTCTTAGAAAATTACTTTAGATATTATACAGCATATACAGTGGGGAGAACAAGTATTTGATACACTGCTGATTTTGCAGGTTTTCCTACTTACAAAGCATGTAGAGTTCTGTATTTTTATCATAGGTACACTTCTACTGTGAGAGACGGAATCTAAAATCCAGAAAATCACATTGTATGATTTTTAAATAATTAATTAGCATTTTATTGCATGGCATAAGTAATTGATACATCAGAAAAGCAGAATGTTTGGTACAGAATCCTTTGTTTGCAATTACAGAGATCATACGTTTCATGTAGTATTTGACCAGGTGTGCACACATTGCAGCAGGGACTTTGGCCCACTCCTCGATAGAGACCTTCTCCAGATCCTTCAGGTTTCGGGCCGTCGCTGGGCAATACAGACTTTCAGCTCCCTCCAAAGATTTTCTATTGGGTTCAGGTCTGGAGACTGGCTAGGCCACTCCAGGACCTTGAGATGCTTCTTACGGAGCCACTCGTTAGTTGCCCTGGATGTGTGTTTCGGGTCGTTGTCATGCTTGAATATCCGGCCACGACCCATCTTCAATGCTTTTACTGAAGGAAGGAGGTTGTTGGCCAAGATCTCGCGATACATGGCCCCAACCATCCTCCCCTCAATACGGTGCAGTTGTCCTGTCCCCTTTGCAGAAAAGCATTCCCAAAGAATGATGTTTCCACCTCCATGCTTCACGGTTGGGTTGGTGTTCTTGGGGTTGTACTCATCCTTCTTCCTCCAAACACAGCGAGTGGAGTTTAGACCAAAAAGCTGGACATGCGCTGACTTGAGCAGGGGGACCTTGCGTGCACTGCACGTTTTTAATCCATGACGACGTAGTGTGTTACTAATAGTTTTCTTTGAGACTGTGGTCCCAGCTCTCTTCAGGTCATTGACCAGGTCCTGCTGTGTAGTTCTGGGCTGATCCCTCACCTTCCTCATGATCATTGACACCCCACGAGGTGAGACCTTGCATGGAGTCCCAGACTGAGAGATTGAACGTCATCTTGAACATCTTCCGTTTACTAATAACTGCACCAACAGTTGTTGCCTTCTCACCAAGCTGCTTGCCTATTGTCCTGTAGCCCATTCCAGCCTTGTGCAGGTCTACAATTTTATCCCTGATGTCCTTACACAGCTCTCTGGTCTTGGCCATTGTGGAGAGGTTGGAGTCTGTTTGAGTGTGTGGACAGGTGTCTTTTTATACGAGTTCAAATAGTTGCAGTTAATACAGGTAATGAGTGGAGAACAGGAGGGCTTCTTAAAGTAAAACTAACAGGTCTGTGAGAGCCGGAATTCATACTGGATGGTAGGTGATCAAATACTTATGTCATGCAATAAAATGCAAATAATGTTTTTCTAAATCATACAATGTTATTTTCAGAATTGTTGTTTTAGATTCCGTCTCTCGCAGCTGACGTGTACCTATTGTAGAAATGACAGACCTCTACATATTTTGTAAGTAGGAAAATCTGCAAATTCAGCAGTGTATCAAATACTTGTTCTCCCCACTGTAGCTGGCAAACATTTTGACCTTGAATGAAACTGCTAAATTTTCTGATATGGTCATTGTGCACCATGGCCAGTTATTGCCATAATTTATTGCAAATGACAAACATTTGAACTTGTTTTTCACCTTGTTTACATTTCCCAGAAATATCAAAGAAGAATTGAGACACTAGATTATTTGGTTGTTTAAACTTCCAGATATTGATAACTCGAGACACCACCTGAGGTAGTGTGTGCTGCATTTTCAATAGGTGCTCATTAAAATGCAATTGAATTCATAACATTTTTGACAGGTGTTTTTCTGGATTTTTGTTGTTGTTATTTTGTCTCTCACTGTTCAAATAAACCAACGATTAAAATTATAGACTGATAATTTCTTTGTCATTGGTGAAACGTACCAAATCAGCATTGGATCAAATACTTTTTCCCCCTCATGGTAGCATCTCAACTCCCTCCACAGGCTCATGCATTAAAGGTAGAGATCAGATCCATTTATATTCACAATTAAAATGTGATTATGTACCTTTTAGTTTAACCTAAAATGTATGACATAACCATTGGCATAGCAGAGGCCAAGGGTTTTCTATGTGTGAAAGGAGTCAGTGGCTGACAGCATTGCATCCTGTGTAATTAGGACTTCACAGGATTGTTTTAAAAATAAAATAATTGCGTAATGGGGAGAGAAACAGAACAGACACAGGGTGAAATACCTAACCACAAACTGGTCAAATATGTATTGGTGAGACGTTGACCTTAAATGATTTGTACCACCTTTGTTCTACATATTAACACAACCAACAGTAACCTGTTAGGCAAAAAAATTACATTCACTCATCATGTGATTAGCATCTAAGAAAATGAACCCTGTTTCGTCCCCATGCAAATGCCAGGCAAATCCACTGCTCAAAAACGTTAAGAAACACATCATCATCACATTATAACACCAAATCAATTAAACATCAGGGATATCAATCTGTCCAGTTCGGAAACCTGTTTTGGTGCAAATGAAAGTGACAACTGGTGCACAGAAGAGGCAACAGCAAGACAATCCCCAAAAAGGGAATGGTTTTGATGGTGGTGGCCACAAACAATTGCCCTCTCCTTATCCTTCCTGACTGATTCTTCTCTAGTTTAACATTTTGCTAGTGTCCTTGTTACTACTGGTAGCATGAGGCGGTACCTGCAGCCCATTCAGGTTGTACAGATAGTCCAACGGCACATCTATATGGTATAAGGTTTGCTGTGTCTCCCAGTAGTCTCTAGAGAATGGAGGAGATACCAGATGGGCTGCTACACGAGAACAGATGGACAGGGCCGTAAAGGGCATCAACCCAGCAGCAGGACCGGTCTCTGCTACTTTGTGCAGAGGAACAGGAGGAGCACTGCCAGAGCCCTACAAAATGACCTCCAGTGGGCTACTAGTGTGCATGATTCCATGACTCCATGAGGGTGGCTTGGGGGCCCGACGTCCTCTAGGGATGTTCACCAGAGAACACCAGAATTGGCAGGTCCACCATTGGACTCCCTGTTCTCTTCACAGATGAGAGCAGGTTCACAAAGAGCACATGCAGACATGGTGAACAATATGCTGCAACATCAACAGCATGACTGGTTTGGTGGCAGGTCTGCAAAGGCATATATTTGGAGGTTGCGCAGACCTCCACGTCCTAGCCAGGGCCCTGGGTTCCTCCTGGTGCAGAATGTGTAGGCAGTTCCTGAATGACGAAAGCATTGATGTCACTGACCAGATCTGAATCCGACACCGCCAAATAGTGCCGCAGATTGTCCAGGAGCTCACTGATCCAGGTCAGGGAGATCCCCAAGAACACCACCCGCTGTCTTATCAGGAGCATGCACAGATGTGGTCGGGAGTGCATACAGGCACATGGGGGACATACACCCTACTGAGTCACATTACGAGTAGCCATGACAAAATTCACATACGTTGGAATAACCTGTGCATTCACTTGTTTACTTTGATTTTTGGTGTGAGTTTGAATCTAGCCCGCAGTCGGAAAATTAAAGTCGGACTTCCCAGACATTAGTTTGTAATGTTTCAATGTTCCTATCCAATTTCTGTTATCCGATTGTATTATAACTGGCAGACCACAACTCAGCCTAGCTATTAGAACAAGCATGTCACATCAGTAGTTCTCCCTAATGACAAATTTATTATTTACCACACATGACAAAGCAGGCCAGCATCACTTGATGTGGGTATTGACTAAACATCCAAGCTAGCTTCATCTCTATAGCCTGGTTACACAGTAAACAATTCTCATAATTGGGGTGGACTGGGTTAAAATATTCATGAATTATTATGACAGTTTGATCTTCCGTGTGTACCTCAACTGTAAGAACAATGCGTGTAGAATTCACAAACATCAAACATTACTTAGACCAACCTTCAGCACGAGTGTTCATTAAAATCAGGTTGATTTTAGAAGTACAAGTCCCCTCTTCGCTCACGTTTCTGAAGTAATATAAGGTCATATTATATTATTAATTAATTATAGGTGAAGCTAATACATTTGACATGAGCTGCATGCTCTTGTGTGATATTATTCTTAAACATTCTAAGACTAGATTTCTTTTCCTCCTGACTAGCTCCAAAGGAATCTTCCAGACTTCAGATGAGACAGATCATCACAGATCACAGTCACGTAGCCACCTTCTATTCTTCTCTGCATCCTACTCTGTCAGCACTTTGTGGGATTGCACCAGAATTCCCATAATAATCTCTCTGAAATGTCTCCCAATATATCATTATTGAGGGTTTGATGTTGAGGGGAGTTCAGAAACCTTATGAATGGGAGTAACAGAACCTCAAATAACATACATTTAACACAAAGTACTAACTTCAGAACTGATTGAAACAATAGATTAAGGATGTCACAGGGGATGTTAACATTTTTAATGTATACAACCACTGTCAATAAAAAAATGAATTTTTACAGGGAAACCAGTCAATATGAACCTTTCTAGTTGATCAAATTGGTCAAAAGAATACCTGAATTGTGCTGCCTGTATATAAGTAACCAATGACCAAGAACCTGCGAAAGAAACAACAAATAAAATAGGCATGCTGTTGTATTTCAGTGACCATTTCGGGTGGGTGGATTTTATGGATGTTCTGATATCTAACATCTTATTGGAGCAGAAATCAAATATCCTTCCCTGGGGGCTAAGAATAGCCGAAGTAGAGGCTAGATACAGTGTTATGCTGACATGAAAATGAATTTCCATGAACAGGGACAGAGTATATTGCATTGTATCTACATACAGATGTAAGCGAGTCCATTCACCTATGGTGGTCGAGTATCCCCTCGTGGGCAGGAGCGCATCTCTTCAACAGAATAACTTAATTTTAAGGAAATTTAGTTTCACGCTTGCAACCTGGCACTGTCTTTAGTTGCATGTAATTCCTGCAAGGGACTTGCCTTGATCAGGTGCTGCATATCATACACTGAAGGACATTGGGGGGCGTGATTGTTTCTATATGAAATGCTAATGCAATACAGGCTCATGGCTTTACAAATCCTGGAGAGGACTTCTGGTCATCTCTAAGCATCTTCCATGCCAGTTAATCATTGATTTACCATAATTGCCTCACAGTGCAGCATTACGTTCTGTAGAGTAAGGTGTACTCCTCAAAAAATGCCATGTAATATAACAATTAGAGCTTTTCTCCCAGCCAAAGCACAGGCTCCTTTTGACAAGTTTGTCCCCATATACAGTCCCAACAGAGTTGACAACAATTCTAATGACAATGCTAAAGATCATGGCCTTTAAAAAAACTAGACTCTGGAAAAAACGATGTCAACACAGCAGCTGTGATTTAGTTCAAGGGAGCAGTACTGCAGTCAGTGACATCTTTTAAGTCATTTAAGGTGATTTAATATTAGATGCTGTCATTGCCAGTTAGCCATTGCTCTTAAATTGCTTTTTAAATATGAATGGACTTAGAAGCTTTAGAAACCTTAACCGACTGAGGGTAATGTTCAGAAATGAAAATGTAATAAATATTTTAACTCCACAGAAAGATCAAAAACATCCATGCACCAATAATGAAACAACGAGCCAAATGCTGAGGCACACAGTACTAAAGCAACCTTTATTAAAAGAAACATGGAGAAACACAACAAAGACAAAATAGCTTCTATTTATCTTCAGTTCTCCCTTACTGACCACCTCTCCAGACGTCAAATAATTAATACTTGAATGGATCCCGATCAAATCCACAAGTCAACAAAGTGATCCGACATCACCGCTCCTCCTTCCATAACAATTGGCTTTCCAACCAGTCTCTTTGCTTGTCATCTTCGTAATGGTTGACAAAGAGGCCCTTTGGTTTGTCCAAGCGCCTGTGAATTATTGGTTGGCTGGGACTGCGTTTTACATTGTCAAAAATATGTAGATTCATGTGATGTTTCAAAGACATGCGCAGACTGTTTTTATGTATAAGTATTTACAGAGCCCTAGCCCAGAAGATCCACCCCCACCCCCCAATCGCCCCTCCATGATGGCTGGTTTGTGTGGGAGGGGCTAGTGGATTCTCGTCAGCTCTTCCACTATCTTGATAACCTCGTCCACGGTGGCCTCACGCTTCATGCCACTGCCATCGTCGATCTGAAACACAGGGATGGGGCCAATGTAGCAGAGCGATTGACTTGATTGAGCGGGACTTGGGTCGGTGTTGTGGGCGCTCACCTGTAGCGTGCTGACCACTTCTTGCATCTTGGCGCGGCCCAGGTCTAGGAAGCTCTCGATGAGGTCCCCGTCGATGAAGCCTGCAGCCTGCTCAGTTTTGCGCTCTGTGTGGAAGGACCTCCAGGTGCCAAGTGGTCAAGGAAGACAGCCATCCATGTCCTGTCCCTTAAAGGGAACCCAGTCCTTCGTGTACTATCCCCTAACATTGGTTACACTGCTTGAGTAATCAATGAATGTTGCCTATAAAAAAATTAATGCCTGTAGTCTAAATGGCAGATGATCAAAAGAAATGTCACCATATTTTGCCCCCACCTTAGCTCTGCTTCAAGTGTTATTCTTGAGTGCTCCCCATAAATACTTTCATAAGTCAAAATTGTATTTATGCTGTACACTCAAGTTCAATTCAAAAGGTCTGCTTCATGGTTGTAGACCAATTAGACTGAGATTCAAAGGAGCGATTCTTTCCTTTGACTCCCCATGTAAGCAAGTACAATCGTATAAGGATTACAGAGACACCACTGAATGTCGACGGCAACATTTCAACGTCTGTAGTCAAGCATGGCGGGGGTCCATGCAATGTTTCTGCAACAGTTATTTTAGGAGGAATAGGAAAATAAATATTCCTGATAATATCTGGAGAATGTGGGCATAATTGTTATTGTATCTCAAAATCAAAACTGCATATAGAAAATATAAAAATCCTTTATCCCAAAAATGTTTTAATTACAGGTAACAATCAAATGTTTAAAGTGTAGTGTATTCGTTACGAGGGCACAAGGAGTGCTTCAAAACTAACTAGAATTCATGGTGTTCTAATAGGTTGTATCATAAAAAAAATGCTGGCGCTTTCCAGAAGTGGAGCTTTCGGGTTCTTCATGTCAAGCCCCTCACCATTTAAAGTTGGAGCACCAATGCTATGAATTAAACATTTTAATTTAGAGCCCTAAGCATGCGGTTCAGAACCAATTTGCACTGCCCCCTGACGGAACCCCAGGGACTGGTGGAATGCTGTGACCAAGATTTGAACTCTGACTGAAATGATGATGCCAAACAGAGGCAATGACCTTACCGCTGTGCTATTCAGAAGCCCAGCGATTATCATTCTGACAGTATACGTCAAGGTAAGTGGTATCACGCGTCGCCTGCCATGACAGTGACGCACACCGGTTCTGACAAGGCGTTTTCAATGTGATACTCAGGGGAATACAGAGACACACAAAACATAGACACACACCCATCTAGAGACGCACACACTCAACCAACCCACCCACCCACCAACCGAGATGCAAACTCCCACAAACACTCACCCACAGAGACGCACTTACCCACAAACCGAGATGCAAACTCCCAGACACACACTCACATACACAGAAACACACCCGTCCACAGGAAAGACCAAAAGGATATAAGCTGTGCTCGATCTTGCCCACGCTCTTGATGACCTTATTGAGTCGGTTCTGTAGGTCCAGCAGCAGGCTGTACCAGCCCTCGGATAGAGAGGTCACCAGACCTGAAGACAGGACATAAGATGGCTGCCATTTAAGGGATAAACCAAGAACGCGCACTAAAGTACGTGATGTCCACTCACTGGTGTAAGTCAAGGACAAACTCAAAGGGGAATTGTCTGAAAAGAAATGGCATGAGGCATGCTCGGGTGGGACAGCTTTACTGTTGGTTCCTAATGAACGTTGTGCACACAGCCAATTCCAATTAAAAACCATGGAAACCAGGTTCCATTATGGACCAGAGCTAGTTCAAATGTCAGAGAAATGAGTGTTTCATAGCCAGACATGAGTTATTTTCTTAACTTCTATTTCAGCGCTGTATTTTGGATGCTTTTTATATGTGTAATTCTGGGTTCATCAGTGAGAGACCTGCATCTCAGCTTGATTAAAAAAATTGAAGAATTCTACCTGACAGAGACCGCATAGGAGCATCACCAGTTTTTCAGAAGCTTTTCAAAAGGAAAAACAAGGACTTTTGGCAGGATTTAAAGTCTACTTGGAGTTGATGAAACAGCTGCAGAGGATTACAGTCAAACCTGCTCACACAGTCGCAAAAAAAACATCACAAGGCATAGATATTTTACTGCCCCATGATATGAGCCTGATAGTAAACACCTAATTTGACAGTTAGGAAATTATATTTTCAAGAGACAAATTTTCTGTCTCTTGGGCCTAATATGCATGTGCCCGGGCAGCAGGTTGCAGTAAAACAATTAAACATTTCAATTTTTCCCCCTACCTCAAGGGGCCCCAAAGGGCTGAATTAATCAGCCTCTTCATGCTGTTAAGTTTCAGGTTTATAGGGCACTAATACATTTTCACTTCTTTTGAAGCTGTGCATTTCCATATAAATACATATATTCTTGCAGAACTGTGAAGGACCCTCAATAAAGTAATAGCCATTACATCACTTCAATGAACATTCGTTCCCCTTTTCTTAATTGCCTCAGCTATTAAAAAATGGGAAAATAAAACATGACCATGATATTCACCCCCTTTCCACAGAACTCTGCCTCTCTTAAGACTGGTGCCTGTATGTATTTGAGGGAGACCTGCACGGGCCCACTTCAGTGCAACAGTACTGACCCTAGGAAGACTGCATCGAACCTTGAAACTGGCATTGAGTATCGGGTCATGTTGAGTAGGCACAAAATATACTGCATAATAAAAAATGTTTTGCCAGCGCCACCACACCATACACTGCAGTCTAATCACGGCTCAGGGGGACCCCCCCAACATTAACACCCTCAATTCTACTTTACAGCTCGCTGTAAGCCTTTGATTACTTTAAGTCAGGCAGGGTGCTAGGTCGATAAGATGCAAACCCCAGGGATCTCTGGGGCAGGGTTTATGGGGCCATTACCGATCATGCCGTTGACCGTCCCGAACAGCACAGACCCCTGAGTAGGAGTGGAGCTCTCGCCCAGGTTTTGAAGCACCAGCGAGCCGTGGGAGAAGACGTTTACAAACTCCCCCAGGTGGAACACGCCCACCTCCTGCAGGTGCTGGCGCTCTTCGTCCGTTGTGGCCGCACTGCAATAAGAAAAGAGTTTAACATTCTCCTGGCAACTCACGCTTAGGCAGCTGCATACCTATTTATTCCTTTTTGGGGAAAAAAAGCACATTGAATTGAAGATAATCAAGCAAAGTTGGCGGGGGGTTGAGACTGAGGCGGGGGAGGAGAAAAGGTAGATGAGAAAGCACCGGGAAAGAGAAAGATGCAAGGTAATGAGTAAGAACGAGCGAGCAACAGAGAGAGAAACGGAATGCAAATTGGAAAACGGGAAGTAACACAGTAAGAAAGGGAGAGAAGTGGCGGTGGCGTCAACAAACATGAGAGAAAGGTCAATGGAATTCAACGATGGCAGATGATTATCTCGATGGCTTATGGAGGCCAGCTGTTGGGAGCGCCAGGACCTCCTGCGACTACGGATTCCATGTCTTCGCTTCTTTTGCAGTGTTTTTGTGGAGGTCCAAGGTTTATGTGTTCTGACCTCCATCGGGTTTACACAAGGGGGCAGTAATGAGAACAAGGCCAGATTGCACCTCACCTATCTTTCTGACACACGAAGAGGTTGAATGCATTCTCTGCCCCTAGGAAGTTGTCGTCATCCAGGATCTCCACAGCACTCATCCAGTTGGGATTGAAGTCACGTGCAATCTGCGAGGACAAGAGGGAGCAAGTGTAAAACCAATGGCCTGATTCAATAAACTTAAATAATAAGCCAAAAGGATATTATTGATTCCAATGTTTTAGAAACTCTTGGAATTCTCAAGTTATTATTCATTGCAAGTGTTTGTTGTTGAATCCTGCCTAATGTATCCCATGAGAGCCACACTGTTTACAAAAATAAAATCATTAAAACGCCATAGCTTTATTTTGAGAGGGAGCCAGACAAAATTGGAAGAAAAAGCAAAAGAACAGAACAAATGGGCATTTAGGCCTGTTCCACAGCTGTGTCCCAATTCCTTACACCCTTCCTAGAAGCGTGCCGTTCATGCACGTCTCCTGTCCTCAGAAGGGGAATGTGTGGTACAGAGTTGGGACACGGGTTGGGTCTCTGTGTTGTCCCTTACCTCCTCGAAGTTGCCCTCCATGGGTTTGTAGGCCAGGAGAAGCACAGACCTCATCAGGTCCCCAACTAGGATGAAGTCTCCTTTGGTCTTCAGGTAGAGGGCCATGATGTTGTTGTAGTGGTTGCACTCCGTCCTCAACTCTTTCTCAGTGGTCCACTCGTACAGACGCACCTGGAGGCGAGGGTTCATGTTGGTCATAACTTCCCCCCCTTTATAATCGATATTTTCACAATTACAACCTGGCCTCATTGCAGCAACTACACGCAAAGGTAAAAAAAACAATGTAGTGTGAAGTTTGATGCGCACATCACTTCTTTTCCCGCTGTTCGATTGACCAGGGAGTATACAACGGTACATACGCACTTGGAGGAGAGCACATTCTCCGTACAACGAAAAGTGGCTAGGGCATGAAGAGATGAGCCCTATCGGACATCTTACCCATTTATCCGAGATGATGCTGGGCCAATTTGCACCTGCATCGGCAGCACCCCTGGGCGCTGCCTTTATGGCACAACCAGGATTTAAACTCCTGGCCACGACGACAGGTGTAGTGCAAGGCAGTGGTGTAGACCACTCAGACACTTGGAAACCCACGGAGCAGTCTCTTGACACTGCATCGCGTAATATATTATACTATTACAAGAAATGCTCCCTTCAATGTTCTTTCAGATTCCCATCTCCATTGAAAACATCACTACAAGACAGTCTTGAATTAAGTCATAAATTGGTATTATAAACTATATCTGGGTCTTAAACAGACATTGACAACGGGGACAACATCACAACATCAAAAACATATTTAGAAACAAAGTATGGTTTAGATTTAAACCTAATGAAAGGAAAACAAATATTGTACGAGAGTAGAAAGAGCGGAAATATCTAATTGTGTATATCTTTTATCCCCCTACGAAGTTTTTCATAGACAATATATTTAAAAATAATCCCATGATTTTTTATATTCCTATAAAAATAATAATGACAGAGCAGAAATAGACTTGGGAAGGATGTAAAAACTATTGTTGCAAATCAGTTTGAGTAGACTTTACAGGTAAACTTGAATAGGCAATTGGCAATATTGTTGCAGGGTTTATAAACATCCTTAGGGCTTAATTCCACCTCCCGCCTGCAAGTCATGTTGGGGTGGCTCACAAAAAAACCTAAGATATGTGGTGTATTTATATTAAAGGCAAAAACAATTGTCATACAAATGATTATGCTATTTGTACATTCTTCAAAATGCCTGAACTGATGGAATCACTATATATTTTTAAACACTGCAATCTATGCAGTCATGTGAAATGTGTGAAAAGGCCCTGGAGGCATTGCAGAGAAACCAGGGTAAGTTTCTGTGAAATGCATCTTTCTGAAAATAATTAATCAGCACATAATCACTAGTTAGCTATGCACGCTGCATCAAATGTAAATAAAAACTGAATGCGATGATGAGCAAATCATTTAAACCCTATATTCAATAGAAATGAGTACCAAGACTACATGTCAAATGCTGTTTCTTGAAAAACGTATGCCCACTTTGAATTTGATGCCAGCCACACGTTTCAAACAAGTTTGGACAGAGGCAACAAGACTGGAAAAGTTGTATAATGCAAAAAAAAACTGGTCGAATAGCAACTAAATAGGTCAACTGGCAACTGTTCAGTAACATGATTGGGTATTTAATGATCATTCCAGAGGTATCAAATTCAAACCGGACATATCTTTTCCAAAAACAATTAAAATGTCAGATTCAAAATTATGTATGTTGTCTTTGCACTGTTTAATGAAATATAGGGCACATCATTGCATTCTGTTGTAATTAGCATTTTACATAGCATCCCGTCATTTCTGGAAAGCGGGCTGTAAATGCCTTTAAATTGTTTTTATTATTTCACAAAAAGTGTTGATGTTTTTAACAAAAGCACATTTGCAACAAAACATCAAATGTTTATAAAATCAGCATACTCACCTAAACACATTTGTCAGCAGGAAATATTAACCAGGGACATTGCAACAGTTATTGCAAGATTGTGTTGAATGCATTGTCTGCACCACACACTAACACTGGGCTGCCTGGCCCCATTTCATCCTCACAAACACCAGAATTAATTCACCAGAACATTACATGATTATTTCATATAAAAAAAACTGCAATGTTACATCAATTAAAGTTGCCAGGCCAAAGAATGAACATTATATTTTCAAAAGGTTTCTGAATTTGACTATTTTAGGGAACAATACTTTTTTGTCAGTCAGACATATATATGAAATTGCTTCATAATAAACAGATTTTAAAATCTTACAATCATCTTGTCATTGATTGCTCCACACACCTGTACTTGTACACGCCATGCTGTGTGTCTGTCTGTGTGTGTCTGTGTCTGTACGTGCACGTGCGTGTCAGTATGCCAAACTGTCTGCTGAGTGGTTATCATCAACACCTTTGTCATGGTAACAATGAGACTCAGGAACAATTTGATAGCATGCGAAACCATCGGCCACAGATTCTCTAAATGTGTACAGCATCGAGCATCTCTGTGATTTCATTTTATTATACTCAAGTCTATGATATTTGACAAAGCAGAAAGCATTAACTGGGCGGTGGTGGACAACTAGCTAGGAGGCTCTTTAGAGCTTCATTTTTTCAAAAAGGACTTTAATGTCTTTGCCAGCAGTGCTTATTCCCATGATTAAGCTGGCACCTTTGGTGGTGTAAAGAATTTACATAATTGAATAATCATGGAATCCACAAGCTGTCCGTATTTCGCACTGTTTTATATTTTTATTATATAATCAGACGATTAATTGGTATTGTGTTTTTTGGTATCCCAATAACCGGTATTGGCTTGGAAAAATGCAAAAAATGAATAACCCAAACCCCATTAACTTACTGTGCTGTTAATACTGGCCAACAGTTTGCCGTTGAATTCCACCATGGAGTAAACCGCTCCCTTCACTTCCTTCTCCGCAACAGTCTGTAGCTTACCTACACAGATGAGACGCAACAGCCTATCAGGGATTGAGTTACAGTATCCTGAAATCCTACTGATGTTGTGTTTAATAATTTCTTTAGTACTGTCAAATAATGCAGAAAATTAACCAAATTCTTTGAATTCCAGCAAAGAGAACGAGACAAAGACTGTTGGAGAAGACACTGTGGGAGACAAAACAAATGTAAGAAACCTGGCCTTTGGGAAAGAATTGCGCGCAAAACAAAGCATGGATGAAAAGATGGAATCCCTGAGCAAAGATTCATAAAAGCTTAAATGAACCAGGTTGCTTGTCCACTTTCTATTTTGCTACTGAGTTATGCCTGAATAAAAGATGAAATGCTCTCTGAGACAGAACCTTGACAATGTATTGTCAGGGAGGCCGGTTGGACCTTCAATCTTAACACCCTGCTCCCTTTGGTTTCAATGTAGTCTGACTTGAAGCCATTCCTTTCAATTTGTCCTGCTAATCTGTAAATAGCATTGTCTGTAATTCATAAGGCTGGTTGCAGGTCACCAAACTAAGTTCCTGATTCATGTGTCTATTTAATATGTAATTTCAGAATTGACCCATAAAATAATGGCAATCATGGTTATAAATACAATCACCCGAGTGTCCCCGATGAAACCACATAACCTGTAGTGTTTAACATTATACCCTGATGAAGGAAGAAATGTCGAAAATCAATAATTGAATCATAGCATGGGGCTATTTCTTGTAGTTTTTTGAATGGTGAGCAAATAACATGAGAGAAAATGTTTCATCTTTCTAACCGTCGGTGTAGTGGAAGACGATAATGCGGCCTTGCTTAGGCTCCGCCTCCTCTGGGTAGACCATGGCCGTGCCAACGATAAAGTAGACGGAGGGGTCTCTGCCTAGGCGGCAGGACACCATGCTGAGGGCATATTCGCTCTGCAGGAACTGGTGGGCATGGAGAACTGGGAAAACACACACATGCAAACACCCCAATTGATGACAAATGATCACGTAATGTGACAGTTCCGGGAACTCCTAAAAAATACATTCACCAGCTCACCGGTCAACACCACCACATTTAAAATAACACGTCACATTAGTTCACTTAAAGTCGACAGGAACCATGTCATCAAGACAGTTTAAAGGAAGAACTTCGAACCTTCGAAGGTGTGCTGGTCAACAACTAGGAGGCTGTGCACCTCAACCTCTTCCCCAAAGGAGGTCTCATGTGGGGAGGTGCTGCTGGGGAACAGCTTACTGGAGCTCACGCTGCTAGACAGTGCCTGGGGGGGGAAGGGGGAGCGGAGGGGGGTAGAGACATTGAGAATATATCAGGACAGTGTTGCTAACCCACTAAGCCAGCGAGTAGGGATTCTTCCTCAGCTGGTTCTCGTCAGAATAAAAATACCATATTTCTAAGTGGGTATGTGGAACATTATACTAGAGAACAGACCATGTTAACCAAATGATGTGCATCCTTAGCATTCAAGGCTTCCCACAGAGAACCCAAATAGCATCAACACGTAAATAAATCACAGCAACGTTCTCTCTGAAGGCAGATGCTACGGTTCAAATGGGGCGAGGTTAGTGACACTCTTGTTCCGCCAAACACGACGGGACACTTAAGTAGCGATGCGTGGAGCAACTGTGGAATGCAGAGGCACAGGGCCTGTATTCGAAAGGCCCTTGATAAGCCACCCGAGAGGCTTGATGGAATGGGAGTGCTTAGAGGCGTAAAAGCAGCAGATGGTGTGCAGCTACCTGAGTGCTGGCGCTGGGGCGCACCGCCGCTGTGGTCCCGCTGGCGTCCTGCATCTCCACGCGGCTGGACAGCACACCGAAACACTGAGACACCTCCTGGTAACATATCCTCCTGGGGGGTGGGGAGGTGTTAACAGATTGAAAGTCATTATGGATTATGCTGTTTGCTTTTAGCGTTTTTAGACTATAGTAAAGGCAATCCTATGTTGTTGGTAGCAATTCTGGATTTCATTTGAAGAAATAAGTTGTGACTAACATAGTAAATATAAGTAAACATTTAAAGGGTAGCTCTATCCAATTCAGCCAACATCCCACCCACTGAAGACTGTATTACAAAATGTTGGGGGGGTTAATAATTTTTTTTTTTACGTGTGGATTAAATTAAAGAAACAAAAAAGACTGGAAGTACTTGCAAGCCAGTCCATGCACAGACTGCTATTCAGTGTTGCAATGAGGCTAATTTGTCACTACATTAAGCAATTTTTCAAACCCCTAACATTTATTGGTAAGTGTCAAATTACAAATTCAGATTTGTTCAAAGACTGCCCCAATGATTTTGGTTCGGTTTGTGTGCCGCTTATCCGAGCTTTCACTTGTGTAAATGCCAGTCATTGCACCTCCTCCCTCTCCGCTCCGCTTTAGCCTCCCCCGCTGCTTCAGAACTTGCCAACAGCATTGTTGAGAGCAAACAGTGCTTCACGCTGTTTAATTGACAGAGAGATGCTTCCTGGCAGCTAAAATATACAAACCTGGCAGCTAAAATATGCAAATTCTTCTTAAACATCCCAGATCATTAAAAACATTAGGCTTCTGATACTCCTGTCACTCCTTCTGCTCTTCATCTACACAACATTTCATGACCCGCATCACACCTGCTTACCCCGGTTTAGCTATTGGTCATGTTGGGATCAGAAGTGCACACAAAAAAGTGTACCCGTAGTGCAATAAAATTAAAATGTAGTATACCTAAATTGGAAAATAACAACCCTAGCAAAAATAGAATAACTGTCTAACTCCTGTAGCCAAACTGGAAGTTCCAAATTGAGGTTACACCATAACTAAGCTAAAACATAAATTTTCCCCTGAAAAGCTGTATTTTCTTTATAAATAAAAAGTTAGGTATTACTTCTTTCACCATGGTAAAGTACACCACATAATCAGTGAAACATGGAGGCAGTGTTTTGGCTTGGGAATGCATGACTGCAACTGACTCAGATGTCTTCACTGTCAATGTGACAGGATGAAAATGTGTTAAATTAAAACATGAAATTAGCACTTTAACCCCATTGTCATTATATAATTTGTATTCCAAACTACTGCAATAGAGGGCCCAAAAATAATTGGTGTCACTGTTCAACTTTAATTTACCAAAATGCAGGCCTTCCTAGTATAGCAAAGACTAATGCAGAACAGAAGATAATGTTTTATAAGTACACTGTTTCAAAAGGCACATATATGTATGTTGACTGCAGTTTGCAATGTGACAAAATAAAAAACATAAATGTCTCCTAAATTAACTTAGCATTCATCTCGTTCCTCCCAATGATCAAAGCATAGGCAGTATATTGTTATCCTATGCTTTATTTTAGTTAAACTATAATCTATAATGCCTTGAAATGGAAAAACAGGCTATATGGTTGATTTCATGAAAATGTGTGGTGTATCTCATGTGCCCCCACACACATTTCAGTACACCCACAACAGCATCTGCCATCAGGTGTATGTGACCAATCAAAACATTGACACTGCTATGTGTCCTATAGTGGACCAATGCCATGTTTCCAATGGTGCTAAACACTGGTGGTTGATCCTAAAGTCCAGATTGTTTTCTGTTTTCAATGACATGGGCCAGGGCCAGTCAGCCAGTAGGCCATGGCCGAGTACTCCAGCTCTCACTTGGTACAAAGCCCCGGAATTTAGGACTTAGGGCGGGGTTAGCGGGTTGACGTGTTACGTGACGTGAAAACTATTTTTTATTTGAATAGCGATGTGTATTGTTTGTTAAGGCTTCTCATCCGATCTAACAAACTTTTTTTTATTTGATCCCTGATAAAATAAAAAAAGAAGCAATAGTATAGGGAAGCAAAGAATCAGGACGGAAAGATTTGGAACGACCAAAGGTGATACGATCCCACTGACTCATTAAGAACGGAGCACTGTGACAGATGTAGCCTGCAGAACCTATAATAACACAAGATTACCTAAGAATTCTTCAAAATCCTTCTATTAAAAGGTAGATAGTTTTGACAAAATACTAAACAATGAATACACTGGTTTAGTTGCCGTGTCACAAGCGTAGGTGGAGCCGGACACAGGAGCTTGAATAAGAATTGTTTTATTACTTAAATTCAAACACCATATTGTAAACAAACTGAGTGTGGCATTATTGTTTATTTTACTACCAGAAAAATGTTGCCTTTTATTTTCCATCCCAATGCTCTTTCAGCCAAAGCAAAAAGCATTAAATGCCTGACAATATATATTTAATTAGAAAAATAATAGTTGTGATTTGTGTTTACAGGAATAATAACCATGCAGTTATGCAGGATTTTCTTTTACAGTTACAGCTGAGGATTTCCTCAAAAAAACCTACAATGTAATAGACACAACCCATGGATTCTTAAATCTGTGAAATATCTGCACTGTTAGATGCTTGTCTGAAATATTAAAAGTGCTCTGAATGAGGAAATGCCAAAAATGACTCAAGAAGATACGTAACATCTTAGGTCATCCTTTGAAAATGAAAGGAGTGCTATTTTCCATACGCATGAATGAATCCACTAAATCATTCATCCCATTATGGTTCTGGCAAATTTTTGTATATTGGTAAACTATTTTATATGTAAAATATAAGTCTAACATGTTTATGTTAGGGCAAACCAGAGGAAATGTAGAAAGTGCTGTTTATATATTTTCTATATTTTGTTGTATGTGTTCTGCAAATATCACTTATATGCTCTCTCCGTCCATACACATACACACACACTCATCCTCCTACCTGCATGTAACTGTAACTATATCTATACATTATCTAAGTATATAACAAGCAACATATTTTGATAGATGGCATATTATAAATACTTTTCTGATAATCTGCAGCTTACAATGACAGACTGACAGCCATTGCAAAGAATACACACACAGGGTAAAAAGTATATAATTTTGACTGCTCCACTATAAAACATTTTGGTTTGATCAAGAGCATAATGACCAAAAGTTTGACTAAATCAGGTCAGCCCGATACAAACATATTTAACCAATAGTACTTGCAGTCAGATAAAAATAACTGAAAAGCGCACTTCATGGGAAGAAAGCAGAATGCTTTTGACACCTATAGAACACCAAAGTAACACATGCACAACCTTGCTGGAGCACTGAGCAGATTACAAAACAGTTGGCCTTCTCTTGGCCTTACATAGTTTACACAGTAGGCCTGTAGTCTATTCTCTGATTACCACTTTTCACACTTATTTTACTAGGAAACAATGACAGACTGACAACATTATTAGCAACAAACTTGCATAGATAATTTTTTTTGTATTTTCCTAGTGCGGGGATATGATCTAGCAACATTATGGTTACTGGTTAGAACCTCTAACAACCAGGCAGCCAGTCAGCCCAAAGACAAGCCCTGGGCCGGCCCTACTCAGCAATGTTTGATTTCCTAATCCCCATTTTTCTTATTACACCAATTTTATAGTATATATATATATATATATATATATATATATATATATATATATATATATATATATATATATATATAT
>JACXGJ010000888.1:0-58957 GCA_016801105.1 Esox niger | reverse complement strand
AAGATACCCAATCGCAAAGACATCTTATCGGTGCTTAGTACCCAAGGCTAAATGGTTTCATGACACAACCAATTTAGTAGACATTACACTTATTTCCCATGGCCCACAATGCTAAAAATAAATCGTTTGAGGCCTATTCCTAAGATTTTATGAAAAGAGGAATGAGCTTATTGTGCATAGGAACAGCTAGAAAAGAGAAGATACAGAGATGAGCATAAAGCCCACTTGATAAGAAGGCCATTCATTATCTAGGGCTGTACACTTTTTACAAGTCAAATTACAAAAAAGTATAGGTTCCATAAAACGTCCATTCCCCTAAGCTGCAGTCAGCAGTTCCTTTCCAAATCGTTGTTCTGTCACAAGGCGTGCATGACGAGCAGCATTGTTAGGACAGGCAATCTGAGATCAAATGTTTCTGAAAAACCTAAGTTTACCTATATCATGGAGGGAACAACTAGGCTATGGTTAAATGAAATAACAGCCTGGCTATGTTTCCTATTGTCTGTGATCAACCATAATGAACTCAATACTGCCTAATATGAACTCAATGGGTTGAGGGGTTTAATAACCCTGTTTGTCATCAGAGGTGTAAATAATACAAAGAGGAAATACACAACCAGTTAAGGGAGTATGACTAATCAGATCAATGAAACGAAAAGTGAAAAATTCTCAATTGAAGTCACTGGATAGTTATGAAGTCCCTTTTGCTAGGTCATTTCGGAGTTAATTAGGAACTTCTGTGAAGACAGCAGATAACTTTTACTTTGTACTTTTTGCACCTCCAGTTATTGTTATTAGGAACATCAAAAAAGGATAAAGCATGAATTGAAATCATACACTGATGTTTCAGTATGACCCTGTTTTTGTCAGAAGCAAGACAAACTAGTGTAACATGACTGGTATCCAAAATATGCCATTATGTTCAATGCAAATGAATAAAGTGGAATTAGTTGGGCCCTTAATTTGTCATGAATATTCACTGAGATGGTGCTTACAGGAACAAACGAAATGTGACACTTAGTTGATATAATTTTTTGGTTGACTTACCTAAAACACATTCAAACTGTTATCTTCAATACCATGCAATGTTGTGACTCCCTGAGTTACACAAAAATGACCTTGTTGTGAACGCACTACTAATTACACACTACTGAAGATATTTCAATATATTCCACAACACCTTTAGCAGCTGCAACTATGTTTACCATGTGCTGTACTTATCCCCAAGGACAAACAGCCTAATCAACACTACTAATTCGACAGAGCATGTAATCAAACTTCTTACTGTTGCCGACATTATCTTCTTGTGACTGGATAATGTGCTCAAAAGATGCCACCTGGTGTTTCGTACAAGCAGTTACACAGACAGGGAAACAATGCAGAACACATAACAAAACGCAGCAGAACCAATTATTCTACCCCTGTAGGCCGAATACATGAACCGAGAGGCAGGGGCACTTCTGAGTATCCATTACCAATGCTGGTACCACAACTGCTCTTTTACCTGGGAGATTCGTAGAGGGGAACCGTGCGAATGTGGAGCTTCTGGATCTCGTCAATGGTGCCGATGGTGAGTGTGCTGTTGTTAGCCAGAGCCAGACTGTCAAAGACAAACAGGTTACAGCCCAACAAATAAACAGACAAGTTACCCCTATACTTCTAGCTAACCCTAACCCAATTCATGTTCTTTGAAATATTGTAAAATAAATAGTACCTCTTATACAGGAATAATCAACCTAACAACAACATGATATACCACCTAAAAGGTACCAGGTTAAGCATGTTTAGCCCAAAGGGAGATGTGTTATGGAGAACACTTAAGATTCCTGATATGCCCAGGCCCTCTGTTTTCCTGACGACTGACTAACCTGTCTGGGTAGCCCTCTGAGTTGAGTGGGCACATGTAGTTGACCTCTTTGAGGTTGACGTTGGAAAAGACCAGCTTGTGGTTGGAGGAGTAGATGACGGTGGGCCGGTCAGAGCAGGCGAACACGTTGGAGGTGGACAGGGAGCGGAAGGTCCTCAGGACTGTGGGCTGAGTGCCAAGGGTCACCTTCTTACGCTCATTAAGTGCACCTAGTGGCAAATGAAATCATCCGGATCAAATTGATATTTTTTTTGCTCTCGAAATTACACTTGTGTTGAAAGTCCACAGCAATGTTAAAACCACACCCGGAGTCAACTAGATATCTGAATTATTTGTTATTTTTCTTAAGTGTTGTGTAAATGGCATTTAATATAAATGCGCAAGAGTTTCAGTGTTTCTGGTTAGCAGTGTTTCTGTACTGCTCCAGTGAACACAGAGTGCATTAAACAAATGCCCAACTGGAATGACGCAGAAAACAAATCGTTAGAATGAGGTTTTCTGGGAAAGCTTTTCTCAAACAATACTTATTATTATCATCAATGCTAAGACAAAACAGACACATGGGCACAGCAGAGGAAAGTAGCCCATTGCATAGGTAAGCACTCCAAAGAACTCCCATTCCATCATAGGAGTTAATACACTACATTTCTGGACTCTGTGATTTGGCCTGTTTTCCACAACATAGATTTTATAAGGTACTATTCCAATAAGCATTTGGCAATGTCCTGAAGTTGGCATGGTTAATTGCCCATCTTATCAAGTCTACACAGGATGTACAGTTGCATTTCCAATCCCAAAATGTCTAAATACTTAATAAATAGCTTTACATTTTCAAATATCTGTACATTTCTAAAGGTGTCTTTACCAAATAAAATCTAAATGGATCGATTACAAGTCCCCCTATGAACACACACCTATTTTGACATGACAATCTAATTGGCTCTATCAGTGAATCACATGACTATGCAGTTAGTTGTCTAGAATGCTTATTCAAATGTGATTCGACCAAAAGGCCCCAGAACGTGTCCCTCCACCAGACTGACCTGTCGTCAAGTCCAGGCCGAAGTAGAAGAGTGCTCCGTCTCCAAGAGCACACAACAGATAGTAGCTGCCCTCAAACGTTGTCATCAGGATGGAGCGAGGGATGATTTCTGTACACGCGTACACCGACACACGAAGAAATACACAAAACATGAGTCAAATGCGTGAAAAGCTGCAGAACACCTGAAGAAATCCACTGCAAACTCTGAAATCCTGAGAGCCAATTAAGAAGGCAACAATAACTAGGTGTTGATCGCTAGGTCACACATAACATCCTCCACTGTGGCAGATCTAGGACAGGGATGGCCAAATCTGTTCCTTCTCGCAAACCCAAGTTGTCACTAACCGGATTTAGCTTTTCAACCAGCCAATTACAATGGGGTGTGAGATTTGACTGAAATCCTACAGGGCGATCTCTTCAGGAACAGGGCAGCCCTGATCTAGTGGGAGTGAAATTACACGGACAGTGAATTAAGCTATTTTTTCGGAGCACATCCAAGCTTAGATTTACTGCAGAACGCTACCTTGTCTACATTGTCAGGCTTCACATCAGCCCTGTGGCTGGGGACAATTACTACCTGTGCCAAAGCTCCGTCTCATGCTGTCAATCAGTCACGTCTCAACAGAAAATGAAACATGAGTTTATTAGCCTATTCAAAGTTATCTTTGAGTTTGGTCTTCTCTAGTCAATATTTTTGTGACAATGTAACCCTAACATTGCCACCAAAGACATGCTCTAGTCTCTCCATTGCATTTTCAGTACAGGCAAATCCATACAATGGCATATTTCTACCTCATTACTATCTATATCACTAACTCCTAACTTCTCAAAATTGTCATCCCCTATGTTACCAACAAAACAGCTGTGCTGATACGTTTCTTGCACAGGATAGAACTTTGAACCAAGTGCATGCAACTATCAATAGCAGAGATTACCTTCTTCTTTTAGTGACAGACTCAATTGGCTACAAAAATGTCCAGTACAGTTGCCCTCCCTCACACAGCTGAACCTCAATTCCCTGCCTCACCTCCACCCAGCATCTCCTTGTGCAGAGCAGTGAAGCAGGGCAGCTTAAGGACGCGGGCCGAGATGTCCGTCCACAGGCCCACGGCGCAGAGGGGAGACTCCCCGCCTTCCCCCAGGGGTGTGATGTCCAGGCAGGCTACCTCGTGCTCCATCTCCACCGTGCTAAGGGGGCACGGAGTAGCACACTGCGTTTAAAAAGCTTTCCTGCATATTAGAGTTTCAAGTTGTGTGGGCTAGGTTTCATGAATTGGATATTTGTTTTGCCCCAGTCAGCATGTGGGTAGAACAGACTCAAAGACAGCTCCTTATTAAGCCTGTAAAACTAGTGTTCACACCAGGCCACATTAGCAGAGCCGTCCACCCCAAGCAGTTTAAGATTGGCTCTGACATAGTGAATTAACTCACAATTAGACACAATAGGCAAAAAAATGCCAAAAAAATGATATTTGCCAATATCATATGATCAGAACTGTGAAACTGAGCTACTGCACTGTCCAAACACAGTGCACCTTTTGAGTTCCAGCACATCTGATCTTAAGGGAAGTAAAGAATGGCCACAAAGCAATCAGAGCACACAATTGGCTTGTCTAAGGCTAATCAAAAGCCATACTATGTAATGCTGCGTTAAAGCAATTTCTGTGCTTGCAATGTGTCCTAACCCTCTGTTTGCATTGGGTGCCTGATTAATAGACTAGATCAAAACAATCCACACACATCAGACCATTGACTAAACACACAAAAGTGAGCAGAAGGGCCAGCAGCAGTGGGCAAAACCTTGTACAACAAATGTAATTGACCTGTTTAAGTCGGGTGCACCTGATCTGTTTAAGTTGGGTGTACCTGATCTGTTTAAGTTCCCCAGAGAGGATCTGGAGGTAGTAAAGTGCACGGCCCACAGCCAGGACCACTTGAGAGGAGTTGCAGGCGGCCACACTGATGTTCCGACCTTGTGGCTCCTTCCACTCGGACACCAAAGCCTTGCTGTCCTGCATCACCAGACGCACACCACCTGACGTGATCTGATTCACACACAAAAACATGTGGTTCGTACAAAAGCATCAATGTGAGGACATTCTCAAACATTCATGATGGCACCCATTCATGATTGCTCATTCATCCTCATGAGTTTATGATAACTTTTTTTTAAGTCACAGAACATACTAAACAGAACATACTGAACAGGAAAAATAGCTGAGCTTTAATTGGGCAATACATTTCATTTCCATCATGCATTTTTTAGATGATATTCATATATACTGATGATATTCAAACTTAAAAACACACTTCTGTGTGTGTATACACGCTCTTTGGCTACATAACCGGTTGGATGGTTGGCGATTCGCCAACACCAAGCTAGAATCATCCACTTAAATTACACCAGAATATTTCTCTACTTTCAAAGGCATGGTTTGCACATTTCTTCTTTGTGTTTTATAGTACTTAGTTTCACAGTAGTTGTGCCTGCCATCCAAATCAGTGAGGCCTGTATAATGGAGCATTAATTATCATAGCCAGGCAAAATAATAATTCAGGTGTCACATCTGAAACATATTTACCTAGTTCAAAGGGTGCCATTCATACGGCAATTGTGAGTAAAGCGGAGGAAATTGAAACTGTAAGTCAATATTTTTTACCTGAACTTTGAGACATTCACTTCACTCAGAGTATTATCTTGCATTCCCTCAGAATTTCATTAATGCACTTAGATCATAAACGAGAATAGTTCGGTAAAAATGTTTTATTGAAAGGAAAAAAGGCAGCCCTTTAAAAATGCAAAACATTTATTTTTCTACATTGAGTTTCTAATGAAAAACACGAGAACATGAGAAACTGGGGATGACAATTTAATGACAAGGGGACATAGGGGCTCCAGAACAGCTCAGTCATTACTGTAGCACTAAAGGGCACTGACGTCTCATTCATCAGACTGCGTATGAGAGTGTCTTTATGTTTAAATGTACCTGGATCAGCTGCTGATGAGCTACATTACCACAGTAGAAGGTCTGTAGATTGTCCACAAAGCCAGGCAGCTCAGTCTCCTCCACCTCCTCCCCACTTAGCATCAGAACTCTGAGAATGAGAGAAACAGAAAATGGAGAGAAACAGAAAATCAAGAGTGACATTGCGAAAGAAAGAGTGAAACAAAGAAAAAAGGGACAGAAAAAGAAAACAGGACAATGTTAACCAGATAATTTAGACCTTATTATTTTCAAGTTACAAACACGTTGTTGCCTTATTAGTGGCAAATAAATGAACAAGTGAATTATATGAACACAACTCTGCATTAAGTCACCGGACTAATAGGGAGTGTGATTTGGTCAGCCAGAGCTGTTCCATAGGGCTTCCTCTGGGTTTCTCCATTCGATTCAATTTACTTTATTGGCAATATGAATGTGTGTACATATTGCCGAAGTAAAATCAGTGTTTGAACAAATTATTAACAATAACATTTTTGGGGGCATAATCAATAGATTCGAGGAACACAACGATTTCAAGGTGTTATCTTGGCCTCCAAATTCCCTAGACCAACTTAGCATCTGTGGGATGCGCTGGACAAACAGGTCCTGTTTACAGAACTTAAAAGGATCTGCCGGTTGAAGGCCCGATAGCACAGCATTTTGCTTTGTGCTTGTTTCCCAATGGTTAATGCAGTTTTGTTTTAACTGTTTTGTAATTTGGTTAGTTCTGATCGCTTGCATGTTCTGATGTTCTCATAGACCAGATTTGTGAACTAATCCCCAGAACCAGTTGAATAATATAACTCTTTTTGTTGCTTAACTCTTGGTATTACTTGGCTTGGTAATGGTATGAGTGGAGGTCACTTTATTTTCAAAACTGAATTCCTGAGTTTTTAATATTAATGGATACTAGCCTATTTCTGCACTGAACACAATGTTTGTAGTTTTCCTCTCGACATGTAAGAGAACCTTAAAACTCTGCATACAAGGTTTCATTGGGGAGTTTGTCTCAAACAGTAAAATCTTGTTTCATTAGGGTTTCTCACCTCGTCTGACCAACGAAAGACAGGACTAGCATATCATCAGTCTCCCTACCAGCCTCTGAGCGGAGTGGCCACAGACCTAGGAGGGATTAAACAGTAAGCATTTAACAGGAAAAATGTAAGCAATGTTGTATTAGTTATTTGAGATGGGTTTTTAATTATGCATTGCAGAAACTTAATCCTATCTGGATATTTGCATGCACTTTTTAATGTACCTCTGTAGCAGACACACAGGGCCCTCGGTAAGTATTGGGACAGTAAAGTCAAAATTGCTATTTATCCTGTACAGTCAAGGCATATGCTAATAAGTTAGAAAGTTGAATACAAGGCAAAAGTACAGAATGTTGCGATTTATTCTGCCGGTTTCAACACTCATATACAATACTGGTCAAATTGTTTAGAACACCTCAATTATTCCAGTTTAATGAAATACACAGTTTGTCATAATGTACTCTGAATTGAAAGCATAAAGCAAATCAACTATTGGAGACAAAAAATAAATCATGGAATAGCTGAGTGTAACAAAATGTAAACTAAATGTTTGACTCAAAGTAGGTACTTTCGCAGACTTCAAAAAGAAATTCCCCAAAATTTGTTGCATTACATCCCAAACCAGCTCGATTGGGTTTAAGTCAAAAGAAAAAGAACCATCCTTTTTTCAAATGTTGTCCCTTAGACCTTCTTCCAGCCTTCAGTAGCGCACTGGCAGCGCTGCTATATTATTGTGCTGGGGGAGTAGGGTCTAAATTTTCCCTGTCTTCTGTCGTTTTAAACTTGACATGAGGTCTTGGCCCACACCTGCGGAGTACCAGGCTTGACTCATTGCGGTCCCTGTCCAATGTCCACCTGACTGTGTTGCAGATCAAGACGATACCTGAGCTGCCACTCTGCTCACCCCCCCATCTGTCCCTCTCTTTGTCCATCTGGCCATGCCTCCGATCTGGACCAGGTATAAATAGACTCTGGGCTCAGCCCACATGCATCGATTAACTATTACAATTAGGACTCTTAATATGTTCACCCGGCACAGCCAGAAGAGGACTAGTCACCCCTATGAGTCTGGTTCCTCTAGGTTTCTTCTTAAATTTCAGCCTTCTTACAGAGTTTTTCCTAGCCACTGAAGTTCAAAACTACTGTTGTGTGCTCCTTGGGTTTAAGGCCAGGTGTTTTGTGAAAGCAATTTGTGACAACTGCTGATGTAAAAAGGGCTTTATAAAATACATTTGATTGATTGAAATTTGATTGATTCATTGATTGATTCATAGCCACGGCAAGCCTCATTTTCTTATGGTGCAATCTAAGCAATTACTTCTTACCTCCATTAGACTGATCAAAACTGCGGCTCAAAGATAACTACACAGTTGAAACTGTGCATAATTTGGCCAGTGTTAAGATACGCTTGAAACTGTTGTCCTGAGTCACCTAATACGCAAGCTGTTTACACTCTGAAACTTTCCTAGATTTCTGTTTTCTGATTCTGTTGTGGCTTTGGGTGAGCCAGACCTCTTCCTATTAGAGTTTCATACGGTTTCCAAGTGCCTTTTGATGCTTAGGAAATGGTACTCACTGACACTGGCTTTCTTCGCAATATCTCTAAAGGAAAGACCTACTGTTTTAAGGGTAATAATGTTCAGACAGTCTTCCTTAGTTAACTGCCTTTTTCTGGCCATAATGATTGCAATACATCCTGCAGTACAATACTGTCCCAATAATACTTAAAAGGGTATAGTAGTAATAGACAGATCGAACACTGCTTTTATAAAGACAGAGGGTTTTTAAGTAATAAACGAAAGTTGGGAGACCTGTGGGAATTTTTCACATCAACTTTCAAGGCTTTAATTACTTCCATGGCTGCAGAACAGCTGCATGTTGTTAACCCATTAATAAGGAGGTGGAATTGCAACAGCAATCCGACAACAGTTTAACATCCATGTCTAACCTGCAATTTCACCCTTCCAACTGATGGATGAAAGTGACAGATTCAATGATCAATTCTATATTGACAGATATTACAATGACAGCAACCATTAAATATATAAATCGTGAAATATGAAATATTGTTAGATGTAGAAATATTGTCCAGCCCTACGAAACAATGCTTTGGCACCTAACTTTTATTGATAATATATGCCCCATGAACATGACCCTGAACTGCAGATTGTTCAGCAGAGACAGGAGATCAGGCCAGAGAGCAGCGTCCTCTCTTCTAAGGACCCAGAAACCCTCCTACTGACCTTTGATCCCTGGCAAGTCAATGCTGGCATGCTCGTGGATTCCGATGCCATTCCGGATGATCCGGAGAGAGCCCTCCTTAAATGCTCCGGAGCAGGTGACCAGCTGTCCCTGCCCCTGTCTTTCTAGGTCCACCACACACATGTCCACGATGGGCCCCAGGTTGGTAAATGTCTCCATCACCGCCACATAGGATCCAGCATCGTTACTATCCACATTAAGCTGAAGGGAGGAGGGGAAGGCAATATTTAAAATAACTGGTCAAAAGGGATGACAACCCCAACATATATACAAATTAGCCAGATTTTCCCACCCGATGAAGGTGTGTTGTGAAAACTGCCTTAATCAGTGATGTTACCATTTGCTTACTGGATCGTGGCTAATGTTTCCCTTAAACCTTTAGGTCTGCTGGGCAGAAGAAACGCCAGGCTGCACCGGCACTCATTACAAAACCTCAGAGTCCACTGCATTGTTAAGCACTTAGCAGTATATAAAACAGACCAACATCAGTGATCTAATCAACATCGTATCCAAATTATTTCAATGCAACAAATTATTATAAATAACTTTGCAGGATAGGTCTGCGATTTTGGAGTAGCTACAGACAAAGCGCATTAACAAACATTTTAGACTTGAACCCTTCACAAATCACTGCTACACTAGGGTTATTAGAAATACAACATCAGTAACAGTACTGTGTTTACAGGCAGCAGCAATACCATACCTGTAAATAATTCGCTAAAAAGCATTTGTTAGACAGCAAATGACAATGTTTTATTCCTAATATATAAGAATAGCATGAGTCCCACATTTGGGAGCATTTCAGTCCTGAATCAAACAACTGAACAGTTACGCAAACACATCAACTGGTAGCCAGAGTAATTGGTAAAATGTACTAAGAAAAAATAGGTAACATCTCTTTATCCTTAACTTTCTCACCTGACTATTAAACCTCCCTAGCACCAAGCTTGATCACAATATATATTTAATAGGAACAGGCCTGTCTGATCAGAACCAATTTCATCTAAGCCAATTAGACTGATGCAGAAGATATGCAAATTGTGGAAAATATTGAACAGGTTCAGCGTAAAGGAACAAGTTAATAAAATGAAACTTTTTAGATGGCTAATTAACCCATTTAAACAGAAACAGCACATAATAACTAATAGATTGACACCAAATTTTATTCTGTCAAAAATGCCTAATTCATGGAATGTTTAACCAACTTTCTATTGTTTTTAAACAACATATGGAAGTTAGTTTGTCCATATATTATTGTCATTGTTTCCAATCTGTAAAGTATTTAATCTTTTAACAATTTTGAGCCAGTGAGGAATTTTAAAGGACTGCTTAGTTAAATTCGGCAAATGTAAACTCAATAAGCACAGGGTAGCTTACATTTATTCTTTTCAAGGTAACTACCTTACACATCACAAAATCATGACTGTCAGGATGTACTGTAAAAAATGTTTTATTGAATGCAGGCCTGCATTCAAAAGCTATTTCTATCTACAATATCTGTAGGATTGGCTCCACCGGTTTTTTTGTGGGGCTCTTAAAAGGCATATATTCTGGTCACAAGCTCTGGAGGTTTGTCTGGAAGCCATTTTTACAGAAATAGTTGAAACATGAGATTATAAATTAATCTAAGTTTACATTGCTAGGTATTTCATTCCATGACTTTGGGAAGTGGCCGTCCTCTTCACTATTTTAAATATTTGCCTTTGATAAACAACAGACAAATACTTTAAGTAAATTAATATTGCTGGCATAGGCAGATGTTGTGCGGAAAGGAAAAAAATGTATATCTCTCAGCAAACGCAGCTCTAAAATGCCTTTGAAAATGTATATTTTGCATCATACTAATTCTGTTTCAGTTACTCTTCTAAAAGCAGTTGAAAACTTTGCTGATAAGATAAAATAGAATATTGATTGAAACATTACAAAACAATTGCTGGTAATTCTATTTCCTATTACCAAATTAGAAATTGAATGGCCATGCATTGCCTTTGCGAGAAATACATGCCCTTTATCAACACATGTTTTAGCAATATATTGAAAAGTTCCAACGCAGTGCAACTACTTAAATGAAAGCTTGCTTCATTAAATGTTATTGGTAAAATTGCCTACTGTTTCATAAACAGAAACGATACAGTTTAGACCCATTCGAGATAAAACATTTTATAAATGTTTGCATTGTATTGATAGAATATATACACTACTCAAACAATTAAGGGAAAAACAGGTCTTGATGAAAAGATCAACATTTTTACTGTACATTGGGTAATTCATTGAACAAAATGACAACGGTCAATGGAAACCAAAATCACTGAAGGATTGAGGGTTGGGACCAAACTCACACAGAAAATCTAAGTAAACAATTTAATACATAGGCTGTTCCAACTTGCATGAATTTCATCACGGCAACTCATAATGTGACTCAGTAGGGTGTATGGCCCCTACGTGCCTGTATGCACTCCCAAAAACTTTTGGGCATGCTCCTGATGAGACGACGGGGGGTGTCCTAGGGAATCTCCTCCCTGACCTGGATCAGGGCATCAAGCCACAGACGTTTTCCACTTCTGTTACACATGCTCAGTGTGAACATGCTCTAATCTAAAGAGAACAGGGCACCAATGGTGGTGTTCTCTGGCAAATGCCAACCAAGCTGCACAGTGCTGGGCTCTGAGCACAGGTCCCACTAGAGGACGTTGGGCCCTCATGCCACCCTCATGCTGGGTTGATGCCCTTCTACAGCCTTGTTCAGCACACCTCTAACAATCTCCTGGTATTTCCTTCATGCTCTTCAGACTGTACTGGGAGACACAGCAAACCTTCTTGTGACGGTACATATGGATGGGCCATCCTGGAGGAGCAGAACTATCTGTGCAACCTGAATGGGATGCAGGTATTGCCTCAGGCAACCAATAGTGACAAGGACACTAGCAAAACACAAACCTAGAGAAGAATCAGTTAGGAAGAATAGGGAGAGAGCAATTGTCTGTGGCCACCACCTGCAAAACCATTCCCTTTTTGGTGGTGGTCTTGCTGTTGCCTCCAGTACACCTGTTGTCCCTTACATTTGCACCAAAACAGGTGACATTAATTCACAATCGCTTATGCTTCCTAACTGGACAGATTGATATCCCTGGAGGTGTTATACTGTGTTGATTACATGTTCCCTTAATTTTTGTAAGCAGTGTAATAAAGACACAAGAATGTAATGAAAAGGAATGGGCTGAAATCCCGCACTTTAACAAGTATATCAACAGCACATTCTCTGCTTACGTATTTTTAAAACAGTCATGTTTTCAGCAGACCATTGTAATCAACCTTACCTTGACCAACTGAGAGTCGCCAAGTCTGGAGCCCACAAACACCACGCCATTATCCAGGTAGGTCAAACACTCTGCAATAGACGTCTGAACGAAGGGGAAAAGTCAGTACTCAACACTATTGCACCTTATCACAATGCCATTTCGTCTTTACTTTACTCAGGACATTGCCTGGAGACCAAGGTCTCTTTGGTATATTTGCCCTGAACTAGAGAAAAATACAAAAAAGCGAATAAAACAAAAAAAACATGAACCAGTACTATAATGTGGAGGTTTTATCTCAAATAGGAAGGAAGCAAAGAAAAGGGAGGAGGGAGAGTTCAAGAGAGAAAGCAGTGGAAGCAAGATATGAGGGGATGGAGACAAACAGATCACAAGGAGACAGAAAACGCAAGAGATTCATCAGAGGGAGCAAGATGGAAGGCGTGCTGAAGAGGGACATAAACAGAACCAAATACATAAGCAAAACGATAGCACATTTAAAAGGAAGCTAGAATCGTAGAAAACGAATGAAAAAGCAGAGAGACATTTTGAAAGACAAAGAAAATGAGAAAGATATTGGAAAAAATAAGGAACAACAGACAGGAAATGTGATAACAGACATAAGAGCCTTAGACATAAGAGAGACGGCAACACAAACCTCTCCAAGCAGCTCAACACGGAGGTCCTTGAGCACCACAGCCCCATCCATTAGCTCTTCCTTCTCCAGGAGTAGCATAAACAGATGGCCCTCCATGTCCCCCAGCAGGTAGCGCGATCCATTGGGGTCCACGCGGTTGTGGCAAACAATGGTGCTTTGCTATTCAAGGGGAAGAGGACCAGTTGGTCAATGTTACACCAAGCGCATATGTTCAATTTGAAGGGGTACAATAATTATGCAGTAAGGCAAGAGGGGGTGTGGCATATGGCTAAGGGTTGTATTTTGGCATGACAGATGGCGGAGAAGATTCCACACACCGCAAGAGATGTCTTAAAGCCATTCTAAACAAGCTATCGTTATTTGAACCGTAAAAGGAGATGCGTAGTCATATCCGTGGCGCATGGTTTTATACCACGGACACACAGCCGAACAGGGATTCAGGGTTTAAATCAAACCGCTAGCCAAATGAGAACAGGTTGAAATTGCCGCTCTCTGTAAGCCTCAAAACTGAGAACCAATTGAACCACATAACAGTTGTTATTCTAATCGCTTCTATCTGTAACCAGAGTATCAGTTAATTCAAATGGGTGAGGGGGAGTGGTGTGAGATGTTCCCAATTCTCAGGATACAAAAGGGGGGACTGAGGTGGGGGGAGGTTGGGAACTGCATTTTTAGGTCGGCCTTACCTTGATGGTGGGTGGAGCGATGGCCAAGTATTTATCCCCGTTGTGGTAAGTAATTGATTCTTGTCCGATGATTATAGCCCCCCCGAATGGTTCTGGGACTAAAAAGAGAGACAAGTGCAGCAAAGACGATCAACCGACAAGCGAGTCACAGTCAAACATGCTTGCTGAGGAAGACGCGGGGACCTGCGCTGCGGTTTTGGAGAGTTTTGAACAGTATATCTTGTGAGGCTTGGACCAGAGCTGTTGGTCGGTCTGTTTACATGCACACTAATGAGCTGATATTAAGCAGATTACAGAGGAAGGCTGAGCGTGGCAATAGGCACGTAAACGCCCTGCTCTGCACATCTAATTTGCCGCAAGTTCAAAATAAGTGTAAGCACTCATAAATAAGCTGTTTTTCTAAATTAATTATTAGGTTATGTATTATTTATTAAGATGTGTATTTGATGTGCACGTGTGACAGCACCAGCCAAGCAAGCCACTCATCAGTATGGGGGACATGAGATCGGTGCATCAGAAAGGATGAGTCCAATTCGTTTTTCACTAAGCCCAATATTCCCAACTCAGAATGAAAACAGCTTCTTCAAAATAACCTGGTTGTTGCAGTTGAACAACATTTATCAAAGCCCCATCCGGTAGCCTGATTTGAGACATTCCATGTAAGCAGTGTTTTTATTCTAATTTTCTCCTTGTAAATCCTGAGGCCGTTTTAATGGATTATATTAATCTGACTGTCTACAATGATTATACTCTTCCGTACATGTGGCAGTGCTTATCGTCCAGCCATGCCTGGACCTTCTCTCACCTGGGATGACCATGGAGGCCTCAGCCTCCACATTCTCCTGTTTCCATGGCCCTTTATTAAACTCCTTCTCCCTCAGTGACACCTCGTAGGTCTTCACATGACGCCCTTGAGGGTCCTACAGCACAAAGACACATTGATAACCAGACCGTCGCAATCAGACACTCACACAGAAGTACTGCAAAATGTAATGCAGCTCTCATCGGACATTGAGAACTACAGACGCAGTAAGAAATAAATGTTTTATCCTCCTGAATTATTATTGGACAGAGACAACGGGAGAAGCTAGAGTAGAGTTTTTGCTCAAAGAACCGAGGGTTGAATTCAAACCCACGCTGCAGGGGTACATGTGCAACGGAGGCAGGCAGCTTACAATCGTGGAACACTTACTCTGCAACATCCCGTCACCTAGCATGACGTTACATAAAGCTGCTCTCCTACTCTCAAATTTCTTTCTCAACCATCCACAGACATGCAAAAATCCCCAAACTCCAACTGTTCGCTAACACCCCAAAATCCTTACCTGGTAGATGAAGCAGACTGTGGGTGCCTGGCAGCCATACAGAAACTGGACATCAATGACCTGCAGCTCCTCTAGCCGGATGTTGAAAGCCTTGAGTTCGCGGTTGTCTCGGTCAAGGGGGATGACCTTGAACAGGCCGTCATACAGCCGCAGGCCAATCATACGACACTCAGGGTCCACAATGCCGATGATGCCAGTCTCTGAGGGACGGCCGATGCGATCCTAAGAAGCCAATAGAAGTCAATTTCAGATTCAGAGCACTGAGCAGCAATAAGCAACAAAACGAAAATCTATGTCAGCCACAGCATCCTCATTTGAATCATTTGAATCAGTGATCGAAAAATTCTGTTTTAATTTGTGACATGTTTGCTTTGATATCCAGCAACAGCTGAAAGTCACAGGCAGTGCCCAAATGGGTAGATCAGCCTAACCATTGTAAAATAAATCATACCGTATTTCTAGTGTTCCATTCCCTTGTTTTATCTTATTTCCCCTCCTTGTGCTCTTTCACCTACCTGAACGTTGCCATGGGCCCGGGTGATAATATCAATGCTCTCCCCATTCTGTTTGTATTCCAAGATGCAAGCATTGTACTTGGCAGTGAGAATGAACAGTAGATCCTTGCTTTCACCCTAAGGCAAGACAAACAATTTTAATATCAAATATGTTAATGATTCACACCCATATATGATTTACTTCAAACAGATCAAAAGTTCCACTAAAGCCAGTGAATATATACCCACGTTAGACATTCACAGATGTTTACAACAAGTATAACAGCTGCATTAAGAGACCAGGGCATTTTTCAGAGGGGCAGTTTGTAACAAACCGATCTATAGCAAAGAAATAACCCAGTTGTGAATAGAATACATGCCGAATATAAGTACTCACCTTTGGCCGGAAGAGTTCCATAACAGAGATCTTTCCGTACATGCCCACCTCTTTGACGGGCCGGAGCCCTTCTGCTGTGACCACATAGATCTCCAGGCGTGTGTTTTTGGCAATAAGCAGATTCAGGTCGTCAGCAGAAGTAAAGTGGCCTGTAAAAGTGAAACCTCTAATTAGTCTGACAACTTAATACAAGGATATGCATAGTTGAAAAGTAGTCCCTCCCAATCGTAGGTCTGCTTTAAAAAATGTTTTTATTTTAACTAACTACTGTTGCTAATACAACTGCCATAGTTTAATTGCGAGCAATCCATTTTGACACACTAAATAAGGATCAAGAACGACATTAAAGACAGTTTCATTCTTATTACTTTATATTTTAATTGATTCACTCAGTGATTTTACATCAAGCCTGGCTTAGTCTGACAAGACTGTAACTAGCTACCCATCCCAAACGTAGAGGACACTAAAATATGTGTAAAACTGGCTACAGTACTGTAGCCATTCCCAATAATTATAAGGTAATTAAAGCTAGCAAGCAAATTGTGCTACCTCATTCAGACATACATTTTTTTAACTAATAAAATACCAGTAATGTGTAACAAACCAATATATATATTGCTAGCTAGTTCGACAGGGACCCACGCATTGCATGTTATTAAGCAATACTGAAATAAATAGTTAGGTGGCATACACCTTAGAACGTGTCTGAAACACCAGTCAACCCGGTAAACAGGGTAAAAATCAATCAAATTGACATTAACGAAAAGCTAACCCTTTTTAGCTAGTTAGCATTGAAATAGCTTCAAAACATCCTGCGCAGAAGCATGCTGACTTGTCGCAATTAGTGATAACTTGACTGACATTACCCGATATCCACTCCAGGGAAAATACATGTACATGACAAGGTTGCTAAAAATGCAACTAGTCCTTTTAAAAAGACTTGATAGACTTGTTTCCATTTAGCAAAACACTATCAACATTGAGGCCTGCAAGTGCCAGCAGTTTGGGTGATCGCGCGGGAGCATGACATGCTAGCTAGTGGATGAGGTACGACATGTTGGTCTGCGGCTTTATCGCTGCATGAACAAACACGAAACAATAACAGATTTACCCGTGATGCAGGCATTGACTGCCGTCGGTTTCTGCGCTGTTACAACGTAATTATAAGACATGGCGTTCAAAGACAGAATAGGAACACCTCCGAAATTGTTTCAGTTATTCGCTAATGTTGATGAAACCATTGATACCAACACGATAAAGACAGGAGGAAGTAGATTTGTAGGAACAGTTTATATCGGGGGGTTTTCACAGCGCCACACGTGGCTTGAAAGAATAAGTGTAATCGTGGGTGCAACTCTATGCTGCTTTGGATAGAGCATGTTTCATTATTAGACATCCAGGCGACAAATAAGCAGGACTAGAGATATTTTTATCAATCTTAAAATATGATGGTACTATATGTGTGCATGTAGGTGCACACTAGCTTGAGTAGGGTCATTTGAGACTGTCCCCTTTATGAAGGACCAATGATGTCACTTCTGTCAAAAACATTGGGCTGGGCACTGTAGGCTAAGAACCAAATCCCAGATTAATCGAAGGGATAAGATTAGAGCGGTGTCTGTGGCTAGGTGAGAGACATGTATTTGTGTGTACTCACTGTGGAACACATTTATGAGGTAGGATAGGAGAGATATTACAATATATTTATTATTCCTATTTCATTTGAATATATATATATATATATATATATAGTACCAGTCAAATGTATGGATAAACCTCCTTATTCAGTGTTATTTCTTTAGTTTAAAAATTACAATAAAAGTGAAGATATCAAACTATGAAATAACACATAGAATCATGCAGCACACAAAATAGTGTTAAACAGATGCATTTCAGATAGATTTCATATTGCAGAGTCTTCAAAGAAGCCACAATTGGCTTGATGAAAGCTTTGCACTCCTTGTATTCTCTCAACACACTCTATAAGGTAATCACCTGGAATACATTTCAGTGTGCCTTGTTAAAAAAATATTTGTGGAATTTCTTTCAGGTGTTCAGGTGGGTAGACAGAGGGTATGAAGGTAGGGTTGGTATAAATCAAACCACTGTGAATCAAACCACTGTTAGGAAAAGGGAGGGGGGGTCTCAATCTTTTGTAAATTAAAAGTTCACACACAATAACTGAATTTGCAGAGTTACAGTAGCAAGCAAACCGATGGTGCAAAATAAAAAACTATTACAGCATTTCTTTTGGTGTCCCATTAAAAATTGCTCTTGACAAAATTTTTGTAATTGTCCCCTTCAAACTTGATATCAGATTTTCGCCCCTGACTCCACTGTGTGTTTCTGAGATACAATGGGTAAAGTGAAGAGCTCAGTATGTGTGGTTCTCGCTGTGAATTATGGAGAATGAGGGATGGTGTGGGGGATCATTTGCTGATGACACAGTGATTTATTTAGAATGGAAGGCACACTCAATCAGCATAGCTACCACAGCATTCTACAGCAATACACTATAACATTTGGTTTATGCTTAGTGGGATTATCATTTGTTTTTACACAGGAAAATGCCTCAAAACAAACCTCCAGGCTATGTAAGGGCTATTTAAGGTGAGTCATGGCGAGTGATGGTGTTGAATCAGATGACCTGGCTTCCACAATCACCCAACCTCAACTCAATTGAGATGGTTTGGAAGGAATTGGAGCTCAGAGTGAAGGAAAAGCAGCCACAATAGCTCAAAATGAGGGAACTCCTTTAAGACTGTTGGTAAATCCTCTGTGATGATGTTAAGTTATCATCAAGGTAAAGGGTGGCTTGAAGAATCTGAAATATAAATGTATTTTGAATTGTTTGTTTTTTGGTTACTACTTGATTGCATAGTATTTTTGTTCTGATGTCTTCACTATTTTGTGGAAAATAGTTCAAATAAAAAAATGTTGACTATATGTGTTTTTGTGTGTTCTCAAGTTATTATACGGGAGCATACTGAAAAGTTAGCTCACCAAAATGGCTTTAATGTTTTCCCTGTGACTCCCTGTATTTAATTTAATATAATGCAAAGACAACATATCAAATATGAAAACTGAGAAATGCCATTATTTTTGGAAAAATAAATGACCATTTGTAATTTGATGCCAGCTATGTTTAAAAAAAAGGTGGGATGGGCATGTTTTCCACTGTGTTTAATCACCTCTTCATTTAACAATACTCTGTAAGCATTTGGGAACTGAGGAGACCAATTTCTGTAGTTTTGAAAATGAAATGTATTCTCATTCTTGCTTGATATAGGATTTCAGCTGTTCTAGGCAGGCCAGTTTAGCACTCTTTTACCACAGAGCCATGCAGTTGTAATACATAGAGAATGTGGTTTGGCATTGTCTTGCTGAAATAAGAGTTTCAGGTTTTAGGGTTTATTTGTCAAAGGCACCGAACAACACAGTGTCATCCTGTACAATTCAATTCTTATGACATGGCACCAGACAAACTGCATAGTTGGAGTTAAGAACAGTATATAAGCAAAAATGTATCTAGATAGAAAATAATGTAATAGCAACAATATACATAATACTGTAAACTAGCAGCAATCTGGTTAGTACTTTGATAGAGCAGCAATCTGGGTAGTATTATTGAAGAAAGGCCTTCACTGAAAAATACATACTGTAGTCTGGATGGCAGCATTAATTCCTTGTGCACTAATGCACCCCCATACCATCATGGACACTGGCTTTTGAAGAGTAAAAAAAATAGTTACACATTTTGATTAGTCAGACCAATGGACAGTTCCACTTCGCCTCAGTCCATCTTAAATGAAGCTGGGCCCTGAGAAGGCGACGGCAGTTCTGGATCTTGTTCATATATGTTTTTTTCTTTGTATGGTAGAGTTTTAACTTGCATTTGTGGATGCAGCATGTTCACAGTGTACCATTTTCAGACATTGGTTTCTGGGGGTGTTCCTGGGCCCATGCAGTGATGTCCAAGAAAGAAACATGTCTGTTTTTAATGCAGTACTGCCTGAGGGTCCAAAGATATTTGAACAGCTATCTGATATTGATTTTCAGCCTTGCATTTAGAGATTTCTCCAGATTCTCCAATTAATCCTTAAATTATACTATGTACTGTATATGATGATATCCCAAAACTCCTTGAAATGTTATGTTGATAAAAGTTATTCTTAAAATGTTGCACTATTTGCCTGCTCAATCTTTCACTTCTGACAGACCCGTCCTCTCTGGATACCCAATCATGTTACTGATCTGTTGCCAATTGACCTAATTTGTTGTGAGATGTTCCAGCAGGTTTAGTTTTTTAGCATTACACAACTTTTAGTCTTTTGTTGCCTATATAGTTAAAATGATTTGCACGTCATTACATTCTGTTTTTATTAACATTTTAAGCAGCATCCCAATTTTTGGACAGGGTTGCATATCCATATTTATGTATGAGGGTTCAAATCAATGTGGGCTTATGCTACATAATGCACTGCATCCATGTGAAAATTATATCAGTACAGTATTTACTCTGAAGGAGTGTATTGCACTGCCTGGATTTTATTTAATACATCTGTACAAAAAGCAGAAAAAGGTAAGCATTATCAACAAATAAACCTAATTGTTTTTCTTTACTAGATTTATTTTTCTTTATAATAAAATCTGGCACACACATATCATCCCACATAAAAAAAGCATAAACATAATAAATTGGTAGCTATATAACACATACCAACCCATTTGCAGAGTTTCATAACTGAGTAAAAAATATTAATAAAGAATGGCCATCACAGTCAAATTTTGTGTAACATTCTATCTTTTCACAAAGGGGCCAGACTGGTTTGCCTTTGTAAGAGGTGCCTGACTTACTGTTAAAGTTCCGTTCTGTATTTCAAGCAAGCTCTCCATTGTCATCGTCGAGTTTCCCTGTCTACTCTGGTTATGCTCTTGAGAACAGGATTGTACACTTTATCCTCCTTTTTTGCTATTTTTTTAGCATGTACTCCTCATTTCTGAGGGAAGGGGTCCATTTTGGATCTGTCCATCCCTGTTTCATTTTCACACTGGTCTGTGCTCACTGCCGGGCCCTGGCATTGGCAAAGGCATCTCTGAGCCAAGGGGAATCTTCATAGAGCCGCGGGTCACCTAAGTACTCACTAGTACGCTTGTAGAAGTAGTAGTATAATACAGAGGCTGCACACAAACACACAGCAATAAGTGATTTAATTTGCAACAGAAAATACATTAAAAAAGTCAACCAATCTTTAGTTCAGGTCAATGATAATGGCTACAAAGGCATGGATTTGGTACAGTGCCTACTTACTACATTGGCAGACAAAATAATTCTGAGGAATGTGTGTGTGTGTGTGTGTTAGAGTTAGAGGACCTTTATAAAGCTTTTCAGTAATTGTGCGAGTAAAGACAGCCTCACCTATTCTTTGGAAGACAAAAAGCACTTGGAGCCCATCAGTCCACACATAGCGGTTCGATTTTAGCCAGCGCAGATTCTGTATTAGTAGACACAACCCAAAAAACTGTTTGAGAAATAGCACCCATTCACAACTTTCAATAATCAGTTGATAATAACTATAAAACAAAAATTATAATTTTCTTAAGAAAACGCAATACCCACAACATTTATTTTCACAAATGAGGTTGGTTGAACATCTTATTTTCCTTTGGGGATTAATAAAGCACAATTTCATCTCAATTGTGGCAGAGTAAATCCATTAATGGTAAAAGCTGAGTTATAGTTAACTCTCAGGGAGTTTGCTAAACGTCACAGCTCAGGGTTTAATTCCCCGGCGGCTGTAAGACAAATTCATTCCTCTACAGTACAATGTTCATTGCCAGGTTGTGACCAGATTCTGTACCTTCACTACAATTTCTTTAGGGCAATAAGCACATTTCTGATGTTGTGAGCTGAGAATTCCAGGCAACTTGAAGTGTGTGATTACAGTGGCTGTGCCCACTGTGATAGAAATTTGAAATTGTGAAGCAATATAATGATTCAATGTTTTATTTTATATTACATTGGCAGTTATGAGTTTATATTAATTTCTATGGTGGTTTCATTTAGTATGCTGTGACCTAGGTCAATGAGTAATTAACAGACCTCTGGGTTCTCTGTTTATCTGTTGAAGAGATCAGCTTGACTAGAGGATGACCTGGCATCTGTTCTTTGTTCAATGTGTGACAACTTTGAGTTGGGGGCGTGGTCAGTGAAGATGCTACAAAGACACCTGTTGTACCTAGATTCTTTGATTACTCGTAGTGCGGTCATACTAGGTGGCCGTATATTGATTATCCCATGCGCATGTAAAAATAAAAATAAACTTTATAGAACTTTGGACTCAAGACCGATAATTTTTTCTTTAACTTTTAATTCTATTTTAAATATGTTCTCTCATTTTCTACCCTCCATTCCCCAACCAACAACACAGACACCCCTTCTACTGCGCTTTGTAGAAAACATGTTTTAATCTTTGACTCTCCCGTACCTGCTTGATCAACCAGGAAGTTAGTTAGATATTTGTATGATATTTTATTAATCTAATTCCAAACATAAGAATTTGCTGTGCATACTTCCCTATAACTGACTATTCTTAACCTAATACAGGGTTAGTAATTGCTATCAACAAATAAGCTGCACTTAGCTCAGCACTCCGATTTGAGCTCAAGTCTAACAAGCCCATACCTGAAGATAAGAGAGCCTGCTAACTAAATGAGGCATTAAACCGGCATGGGCAGGCATTTTTCCATGTAACAGACCTGAAGGAGGGGCACGGCCGCGCAAGTGCGCAACTAAGACGGAACAATGCTTCGCATATGTGCACATTTATTTATTACCAAATAACTAATAAAACGTACAAAAACACCCAAACATGCACAGCATACCATGATCCAGGAGTGTAGGGAGATGCTGAAGGTCAGGTAGAGAGCAGAGAGCAGCAGCAAGGTTCTGAAGCGATCCAGAAGCAGGGACACCAGGCCCACCTGGAACACGTAGGTGTTGAACAGCATCAGCAGGATGATGATCAGGTTAAACAGGATGGCAATATCCTGGATACTAAATGAGACAAAAACAGAGAGAGAATTTGACAAGACAGCTTCCCTTTTGTTGGTTAAGTTACAAAAGGAGTAGTGCACAGGAAACCCACAAGAACAAGTGCATGCACGCTTACAAACACACACACAGACATCGTTAACAAACACTGGTAAGAAACGCATCGTGTGAACCCTATTCGGTACAAATTCTGTTTCCCTCTAAGCAATGCATTTACGTTAAATTCCACCCCATCTCTTTCCTGTCATTTCTGTGTCTTACATGAAGAGCACCAGCTGGACAACAGGCGCTGCCCTCAGTAGCTCACTGAAGGAGTTGACGAACAGGTCGAAGGTCAACAGGCTCAGCTGGATCAGTAGCACCAGGGAGTAGTTGTTGGTTTGGAGCATCTCCGGGCCGAAGGCTGGCGGCCCGGGATGTGTGCGGCTCCAAGGAGAATCCAAGGTGTCTTACCGCTCTCACACACAGATAAACTGGGGAACATACACACTAGCGATGTGCACAGGGGTTCACGCAGAGTCGCAGACAGCCAGTCGTCGGCTTGAACCCAATATATGTTGACTAGTTTCAGCTGCAGTTTGTGGTTCCTGGCTAAGGGACTAGCCTGAGCCCTCCATGTAGGTTCAATTCCAAAGACCGAGATGCTCCAAGGCCTGCTTATAGCCTGTTATGGACCAGAGACATTGTAAGAGCTCTCTGGAAATGCCACTGTAAGCTCTCCGCATGTTGAAAGTGGAGAGGGTCTTCTTTTCAGCCCCTACAAATAATTCCAGCCCATAGGAAAAATAAATTGTATCATACAGTTCCTTATGGCCTTGCTTTGAACACCTACACATTAAAGTGAAAAATGTATCCCAATAGACTGAGTAGGCTATTTTCTACATGCATCATTATTCTGTTGGCTGGAATTCCATTCCACAGCAATATTCAAAAAACCCTGTATGAGACAAAAAGCAGAGTAAATAATAGTGAACAAAAAAATGGCAGGAGTGGCAAGTAAACAGCTATCAAGTTATCCATGAATAGTTTCTTCCCACTTCTTTATATTAGAAATAGTGTAGAAACCTTGGGAAGTAACAAGTCTTGTTGATCCTGGCATTTTTCTGATATGGTAGGTTGCACACAGTCAGTGTAGACGTAAAAATGTTTACGTGTAGGTTTTTTTTAACAATATCCAAGGTATAACATAGTATGTGTCTAAAGTGTGGCATATATTTTTCTGTTTGCAAACTGCAAACATCAATTAATAGAAGGGTAAAGAAGTGATATTAACAGCCCCCCCTCAGAAAAATGAAAGAACAAGAGAACAAAAGCTCAGTTGTGCAATGTTATTATTTCCCTGGACCGCCTGTTGAGAAGGGCCTGTTGAGACTGGAGTGGCACTTTAATTTCACTGAGTGGAGAAATCCCGTCTGAACTAATCCCCTTCTTACTCCTCACTCTCACTGTCTGGTGTGTAAATCTGTTGCCCAAGCACATGTACACACGCTAGGATTACTCAAAATCCCCAATGTGTTGCATGTACTAGTAAGGTATCACTAAATGGACCAATACGCATATTTAGCATTCTGTTTTTAGTATTTACCCTAAACTGCTCTGAATGTGACATGAAAGAGTAGAAGCTAAGAAACAGAAACATTTAAAAACACTTCTGAACAGGGCTGGTTTAGGCACTGCATATGGTATTTGCAACTGTAAAAGGAACCTGGTCTGTTTCATTTGTGCTCACAAGACCTGATTCTTTTTAAAAAACATGTCATTGTGGCACAATGGCAGCATAACCCGCTGGTAGCCCACACAGGGGGCAGGATTGCAACTGGATAGCCCTACGCTATGCTGGATTATGCCAAGTTCATAGCAGAAAAGCCCAAAAAAGCCCTGTCCATTACAGACACTGGAGCTTCAAAGACTTAAGGGACTCTTCTATTTACTTACTCACTAACCAGTCAATGCCATGAGTCATTGCTGCCAGTAGTCATCACCATAATCACTGCCAATCATTACCCTAACACATCGCTGTAACCATTTGTTGCTGTTATCAGTAAATTCCATAGCCATTCATCACCTTAACATTCATAACCAGTCATCTTCTGAACCAGTATGGAGTTCAGGGTTTCAAGTGTTTAACAAAGTATGCCCCTGAGAGGAGTGGGTTAGAAGTGGGAGATTTGAGACAGTTTTCAGTTTCGCACCTGCACTCTTCCCTACAATATAGAACAGTGGGATTGGTGTAGGTAGATGGTGTTTTCCACTATATTACTCACAACAGTTGCTTCCATTTAAAAATCCATATATGGACTTGATCAAGACCTGAAGTGATCTGGCTGCTTTAAACAGACTGACCCATTCTGAAATTTTTGACAGATTATTTCACATAAGAAAACAGCTCTCTTTGTAAATATAGCTTCATGGTTAATAATCCTCCACCATTGTCACTCGAGTTGAGAAGGCTAACCATAATCATGTCCCCATTTACCTACATACAATTGACCACTTCTGTTAGAAGGTGAAACATAACACTGATTAAACATTGGTCTTACTGAGTCATGTAGTTATCATTAGTTATCATTAAAGTGCCTTTTATTTAGCAGTTTTATATTTTGTCTAAATGGAAATTAACACTGCAGTGTTGTGGACTCCATGTTTAACAGTAATCACTACACTGGACTATTATCAAGGCTGCATTCAGTACATAACTGTCAAAATGGTGCTGTAATAAGCAACCAGCTGCAAAAAGGATTCAGTTGAGTTATGCTATGAGCAAGCCCAATATCCATAAAATATGTCACTCATGGCTTCAAGCCATACCTCACCACATCCACCAAACAGGACCAAATGTATTGCTTAGTCTGTGCCCTTTCCCTTGCTACAAAGGAAGTCTGTGACACTGTCCTAGCAAGCTGTAACTTCAGGTACTCTAATGACCCTGACAAGGACATATTTATAGGTTGGCAACTCATCAGGTGTGAGTTGGATTAGGACCATTTTTACACTGTAAAGACTTCAGATCAAGTCTTAACCAACCATTGCACAAGCCGTTGTTTGAAAAGTAATTTGCAAATATCTAGCTACGTTAGTTCTGGTAAACAATGCACAGACCACTTGCAGTCTCTATTGGAGACAGTGGTGTCCCACGCTATCCATAAGAGCATGTTTTAGCATTACTTTAATTCATTCCTTTTCTATTGCAAGATTTGGTTTGTAAATAGTCAAACAGACTTTAAAGACCATTCAGTGTTGCAAAGGGATATTGTGTAACTATTGCAAGTAACCTGTATATTCTAAATTGTTAGATCAAAACTAAAATATGCTATTTAGTACAAAGGTATCTCTGTAGATTCCAAATATTTGCTAATATTTTATCTGATTGCAAATATTAAAATGACATTTTTCCATTATGACACAAAAGAATAAACTGTTTCCATGAATAGTGTACATGTTATAAAATATGTACGCTCTAAAAGGTTGATTTAATAAATATAAATATTGTAATTTGTTGATTTAATGTACTTTCACTTCTGATCAAAAGATGAATGAGAGCTTAATTCAATAACTTTAATTCACCCAACCAAACTGTTGACTGAGGAAGGGGGTGTCAAACACTGCTCGGTACAAGGCAAAAAATAAATACATTTAATAAGACAAATAGACAAGCCTAGTAAGGTTTACGTGTGTAAAATTATATGTATGTATTCTAGCTACAACTCTTAAATTGACATTGACACTAAACTGACATAAATGTTTGTTTTCCTGTCTCTGGCAAAAACATTCTGAAACGCCCGCTTGCATAAGGCAGTTAATCTCCTTAAGTAGATGTCTACGCAAAATGGTAATCAATAAAGTCAACGTAAAGCGTATATGATATAATAAGAGAATATTGCAAAAACACAAATGAACAAATGAAGCTTGTACCTGAAATGTCCATTTCACATTTTCAACGTTTTAGTAGTCGGCGTCTCCCTTCGCGCCATACTCTCCAAATAACCAACGCAATCCTGACCATCAACAACACAGAAATACACAGACGCACTTCGGTTGGTGACTTTTTATCCCGCGCTACATCCGCAATAGAAGAGACGAGTCGTTACTACCGCCACTAATCCTTCATCCTTTTATAACGCAGACAAATTGCATTTAAAAATGATTTAACATATCATTCTGTATTGCAAAAGGAATAAATGTGGCTATTAGAACAAGTTGCCAATATGTTCGAATATGTTACATTCAAACTGAAGTATGCTATTTAGTAAATGTCTATCTCCTTTGATTCCAAATATTATTTAATACAAATATGTTTCCGTAATTACATTTCAAAAGAAGGCTGAAGATAATTTTGCATATACAGTCCCCTCCAAAAGTATTGCAACGCTATGGAAAATTCCTTTGTTTTTGTTGTTCACGGAAGACATTTGGGTATAAGATCCAAAGATGAGTATTAGGCAAGAGTTCAGAATTTCAGCTTTCATTTCCTGGTCTTCACATCTAGATGTGTTAAACAACTTAGGACATATCACCATTTGTTTTAAACCTCAGCATTTTTAGGTGAGCAAAAGTAATGGAACAAATAATCTTAAAGTATTTAACTTTTAATATTTGGTGGCATAACCCTTGCTTGCAATAACTGCCTCAAACCTGCAAACCATAGACATCACCAAACTGTTGCATTCTTCATTTGTGATGCTAATCCAGGCTTTTTACCGCAGCTTCTTTCAGTTCTTGTCTGTTTCGAGATGTTTCTACCTTCAGTCTCCTCTTAAGGAGGTGAAATGCATGCTCTATTGGTTTAAGGTCAGGTGATTTACTTGACCAGTCTAAAACCTTCCACTTTTTCCTCTTGATGAAGTCATTTGTTTTGTTGGCAGTGTGCTTTGGGTCATTGTCCTGCTGCATGATAAACTTCCTCCCGATTAGTTTCAATGCATTTCTTTGTAAATTGGCAGACAAAATGTTTCTGTACATTTCTGAATTCATTCTGTTGCTACCATCATCAGTTACATCGTCAATAAATATTAATGAGCCTATTCCAGAAGCAGCCATTCACGCCCAAGCCATGACCATGCTTCACAGACTTTTTTGCAAATTTCAATCTGGCCTTACAATTCGTACTGCTTATGAGTGATTTGCATCTTGTGGTGTGACCTCTATATTTCTGCTCTCTGAGTCTTCTTCAAAGAGTGGATTGTGATACCTTCAACCCTGTACTGTGGAGGTCATTGGTGATGTCACTTACTGATGTTTTGGTGGTTTCTCACAATATTTCTCTCATCAACTACTGTTGTTTTCCTTGGCCGACCTGTTCGACGTCTGTTGCTCAGTAAACCAGTCGTTTCTTTCTTTTTAGGACATTCCAAATTGTTGTGCTTGCTATGCCCAATGTTTGTCCAATGGATTTTCCTTCTTGTCTCAGCATGACAACTTTTCTCCCCTAGACAGCTCTCTGGTCTTCATTTTATCCTCTTTAACAAGAAATGCAGTCTTTATAGGTTTAAACCAAGGATGGAAACTTAGACTAGTCATGCAGAGCTATTTAATGTTTAATCAACCTAAAAGGCAACACCTGGGCAACAAGAAACATCTGTCAGTCACATGTTCCAAAAATGTACACTTGAGTCACACTTGAAAAATGGGTGGGTTCAAACAAAAGGTGGTCTGTCCTGAGTTGTTTAACACATCTTGATGTGAATAGCAGGAAATGAAAGCTGAAATACTCATACTCATCTTTTGATCTTAAACACAAATATCTTCAGTGAACAACAAAAACAAAGGAATTTGCTTTGCCGTCCCAATACTTTTGAGGGGACTGTAGCCTATATGCAAGTTAATGGTAAAGCAATCAGAGGAAACATTGAACTTGTCGTGGAAAATCAACCACTCTTCACTAAAAACAAATGCACTTCAACTCAGGACTTTGTGAATCCAATAGACTTGAATTAAAATAATACAATAATGACAGACATTAAAGACAGGTCCTTCTGCAGATACACCCCTAATGTTCTAAGTCCGGACCATGGCTTTTATACAGAACTTTCACACATTACGCCATCGGACTTTGTCTGGTTGGCAACCCCCCTGAGTGGGGTACGCTTCTTATCTTCTACCTCCCTGAATACTAGTAATTTGCGACAGTAATTCACATCCTCCTTATGGTTCATACTTGGGTCATGTCCATCATTGTCCACAAAGTAAGTGTAACGTTAAGCTCATGGGCCACACTCAGGTCATCTCTTAGAGTACACTTTATGACCAGCTCATGGGCCACACTCTGGACACCCCAACAGTGGATACAAAGGCAGTAAACTTTAGAAATGCCCCTCTCTGGGCTCAAGGTAATTGCCTGCTCATGACCATCTCTCAGCATAAGACACATATATTATGATGAACATAAACATTATCTGTATGTGTAATTCGTCCGAAGTCATTCAATCTCAGAAATAATTTACTGTGAGTGTGGATTCCACGTTAATATGTTTCTGATAAAACTACATGATTATACATTGCAAATTAATATTTTCATAAGTATAAGGTTATTTATGCATTTTATAGAATTATCGCCCACAAACTCACCCAAAAGGAGCACCATTTCAACCTAGTGGCAACACGTAGGGGAGACTGGGGATGGTTATCACACTTTTCCCACTTGCCAGTATTTCTCAGCACCAGTAAATAACAGAATACTAATTTCAGTATTGGTCCAGAGTTTAAGGTCTTGGGTATGAATTAATATAACTTTTATCAGCATAACATGTTTTAACATAAAATTATAAGCCATGAAATACACTGAGAAAGTGTAACAACCTACCCCAACATTTGTATAACTTATTTGAATGTGTAGGTTTGCTTGTGAATATTGTGTTTGTGAATAATATTGTATTATCTCAGTCAGAATCACAGGAGTCACCGATTTGACCTATGTAATTAGATAATCCGTAGGGGGTGCAATTTTTGTGTGCCCAATTCTTGCACATTATGCACTTCCATGTTTCTTTAGAAAAGGGCCACAGTGTGACAACTAACCGCGATACCTGTGTGACAATCAGCCCTGTCTGAACTCTCGAGGTAAATGTTTAGCTCGAAACCACATGGCTTGACCTAGCATCCTATAGCATTCTACTGAAACAATACAAATTCTCTTCCATTCTTAAATAAAAGTAATTAAATAGAGATATGCTCTAATTGCTAATTTTATACAAAGTAAATATGTACTCATACCCATAAAAACATTATTCCCTTACGCCAAGATTTTTTACTTCCTTTTATACAAACTGACAATATGGATGATCTCATACAAGAAGGTCATACATTTAATAGAAACATTTTACACAGTGCCCCCTATTTTGGCTGTAATAAGCTCTATGACAACCAACTCGGGTGACAACCAACCCCAATCTCCCCTACATATTTGTCTTGTATAGGCTACTAACACTCTACTCCAGGGAAATTCAGTGTATTCCTTTAAGATAATGTAAGACAACTATCCACATATCACATAATTTTTTTACAGTTATCGGCGAAGTTAGTGACATGTTGGACCTTGCCTCATCACAGTAAAACACAGTAGATGAATTGGAGATCCTGCCAATCCTTCCTTCGAGTTTCCATGGAAATTAATGTTTTTTTCGCAAAGCTCTTCCAAACAGAAGGTCCAATTGAATAATATGTGCATTGGACAAATTCACTCACCGTTAACGCATTTTTTGCTTGACTTTAGTGGGAGCTGACAGGATCGCGCTGCTATCACGCGTTTATTGTTAACCAGTAACTTTATTGGTGGTTGACTTGACAATATATCATTGGAGAGTTTGATGTTTACTCGACAATAGTTTAACAACAGCCTAAAACGCGTCAGTAGGCTACACATGCGTTTGTGCAATGAGTCCTGCACCCCAGTCTCACTACAAAAACCCATCAAACGAGAATGCTAGCCATGGCTCCCTTAGCACTGTTGGATTAATCCATCTGCTAACACTGCTTGTAGCTTGGTAAATTGTCATTATTTAATGATTTTGCTAATCTGAGCTAAGCGTTAATGTTTCCACCAAAGCATATTCTCATAGTGAAATTAGCAAACTGTGCTCTGCATGAATTACAGATGTACCCTGATTTAATCTTAATATATAATATCTCTAGCCACCATGACTAATTTATGCCATTGCCTATTCAAGTAGCCTACCTCATGCATATGGCTGAATTTGGAGGAAATGTAGTACAGATACTTTATGAATTATTTGATTGTGGCTAACATCTTTCAGTAAATCTGATGTTTGCAGGCATTCAGCTGAACCCCATTCTAACCCCATTTCAGCCTAAACATCAAAGGACAATAACTTGACCAGCTTAGTTGTGATTCAATGAGTTAAATGTCTGCACACCATGTTGCTGTCTTTTTATATCAAGTCACGCACTGTCCATAGTTTGCAATAAATCAAAGTATGTCTTCATCATAATGCACTGCTTTTTAAGCAGAAAAGTGTGTATTAAGGGCAACATTTTAACACAAGGGCAAAATTGTGATTAACTACAGATTAACTATGATTAATTACAGAAGATTATGCGATTAGTCACAAATAATTATTTTATTAATGTGACAGCACAAATTTCGGTGTTTACGTTATTTCCCAATGTAATGGTGTGTATAACATTGGGAAAAAAAGTTAATGCAAGAGACTCTGAAGCTCTGACAGGTAAAAATCTAATTTGAACAATGTTTTGAAACTGGAGTGTTAGTATACAGTGACATTTTTTTAGATAAGTTGGAGTAAAACAAGATGCAATTTTGCATTCTGATTGGGTAAAAAAGTAAAACAAAGCAAATGAAAGCATGTTTAAGATATATTCTATAAAACCCTAAATGTATTGGTTCAGAAGTTTATATAAGGAATCCAGACTATGCCTAATGGAAAGGCTGCCATGTCTCTTTTAAGAAATATATTTACATAGAGCCAAATGACAGTAATTAATATGCCTACTTAATTATTATAAAGAACACTGACTCAGTTTTCATGTTGCATATCCTTTTGTAAGGGAACCTTGATTTCCACACTAAAATATTTTGTATTGTGGTGGTGCAGTATGATTTTGTGATTAAACCACATACATTTTGTTTTACATTTTTCAAAATTATATATTACAAAATTACCTTTACAATTGTAGACAGAATAAATGGTTACGTGTTTGTTCACTTAAAAATAAGAGATTCAAGACAAATTGATTAAATTCTAAACAAAACCAGACTACTGTCCACCCCACCCTCCCTACAGACTCACGAGCAACCGTAATGTTATTTAACCTTATCACGTTTAATATAATATAGCCTACGGTTTACTTATTTGAAAGATCTTTTGCATACCCAGAGGAATTGAAGAACAGTGAGTAACTGCGCAAAACTGCACCTCAGGGCAGAAATAAAGCAAGGTGATTTGGGTGGAGTCGTCATACGATACTCAGACCGCAGTGGACTAACCAGTAGCTTAGCATTTTGTGCTTCCCTCTCTGGTTTGGATTAGCGAAGGAATCCCTACGAAACAAGTTGCTAATGAAAACGAAGAGTTGCTTTTAAACATCAACAGCATTGTATTATTTGGGTAAATCAACGCCTTGGTAGTAGTTGTAATAATTCAGCTGCAGGTATGTACGGATCAACAGCTTCAAGATTGTTACTTTGTAACATGCATGTTCGACACTGTTAAGAATCAGAAAAGTTAACTTCGACTTTCTATATTGAATTTCAGGGCAACTTAGTTCAGTCTTTCAAGTTTTTATACTAGCAGGGCACAAAAAGTAAATTTGTGCGGCTGCGGATACATTCTTTTTTTGTCTAGCTAACAGAAGCATGTAGGCTAGGTTTGCCCTGAGGGCAGGGACAGCACTTCCTTTCATTGTGAATCGTAGATAAAAGTCGGTTGCTTATATGTGGTACTCTGTACATTAAATACAGACGATTTTTCAGAACCCAAAATCATTTTCTTATTCGACCCCGGCTTCTTTAGCTCACCATGTTGTTAGTTTACGGTTTGTATGACAGTCAAAGTTGCCGTTCATGCCATTCCAAAATAATATAATTGTCAAATGGAGTTTTAGTATGGCGATTCAAGTTTTTCATATAACCCTACAAAAATGGTTTAACATTTATGGGAAACATAGTAAACCCGAGTAATAACATGGTGCCAGTAGTTTGCAACTCCAGTAATTCCTTTTTATCTCTTTCGGTCATCATTCGGTTTGAAAACTTTTTGTATATTATTATTAGGCGAAATCCAGGAACATAACTTTTGAAAAACTGGACCCAGGAGACATCAGTGATCACTCATTGGTGAATAATCATTTCAGACAGGTGTGGTTTGTCTGGGGAAGGTTCTGTTTAGTTATAGTTGCGTGGTCGGGTATTAGTTAGTAAAATTTGGCTATTAAGTTGCTAGTTCCTAATCTGAACACATGTTGCTCTCTGTTTTAAGCCTGGTGTACTAAACATGTACCTCATTGCTTTGTCTCGAAAGTTGTGATTTCCTTTTTCTGTTTGACCTAAGCACTGTAGGTTTGGGTAAAGTTTTCTTGACTCAACTGCAACATTTACAGTATATAAATATTACAGTGACATGGTGCCCTCTAAGCTTAATTTTGAATTTAATTGACTAGGACACGCTAGGGTGGTCTGTCCATCCTAACAGATGGCCAACAGACACAGTAGAGGTTCAGATGACAGGCCCCCCAAACAAACACATTTAGGCCTGCACATACTGTAAATACTTTTTAATATTTGTTACTAATTGTGTCTACCTATACCAAAGGAAAGCCTGGTACCCTGACATAGGTTGCTGGATATAGACCCATCTATATTAGATGCCAGAAATGGTCTTACACAATAAATGCCCTTGGCCACTGTAGTAAAACCTTTCCTTTCCTAGGAGGTGTTTGTGTATAAGGGACTTGATTGTCAGGCACACACCATTTTTGTGGGCAATGTGTGACTTATGCTTGATGGGTGAAACCCAATCTGGACAGGGAACACTTGTCTCCATTTCAGGTATTGTTGTTTTGCCTGTCTTTTTGCCTGTGGGTATAAACCTGGGTATAAACCTTGTCAATAGTTTTATACTCCTCAATCCAATCAAAGACCATCCATGAACATGCAATTAATTAGATTACTTAGCTTTTAACTATTGGATATATTCTAAATGAGTGAATGTAATAGATACTATAACAAATCCAAATGTTATTTGTTGCATCAGTCAAATGTGGGCTCTTATGGGGACAGGTTGTCAGATCCTGCAGCATAAGAACGCATGGTGCTGCTTTGCTCTATGTTACAGTGAATATAAGCCCGTCATGGTGGTTCAATATAGCACAGCGCAAATACATTGTCATTCCACAGCTGTTAATATCTGTGTAACCTCTTCAGGCAGGCCAACCTAGTCATTTTGCTGTGGGATTTACAGTAAGCTAGAGAAGGCTGTCATGCATTACACTCTTTGGGGGAATGGGTTCTTTAGCAGTTCTCATAGTAAATCCATGATTTTTGTTGGTAGAACCCATTCAGTGTTTGTGTGTTACAGTTTGTGTTTGGAAATGAGAGAAGGCTGGCAGGAAGACCGGGCAGGCCTGGACTCGACTGATTAATTAGCCTAAAAGCATGACGTCAAGGAAGACTGCATGTCATGCAATTTTGTGAGCATGCTTAGCTCCCCCACTTTGTAGCACCATAAAGTCAAGCATACACACTAGTACAGAAAGTGTGGATTTAAAAGCAGGTTGTCGGATTAGTTAGCTCTAAACAAAAGAGTAGAAAAGTTAACACTGTTAACTGGTGTATTCTAAAATGATCCAATTCTCACCATTACTTGTTGGGCAGGGGTGTCAAACCGGTTCCACGGAGGGCTGAGTGTCTGCAGGTTTATGGTTTTTCCTATAAATTGGTTCCCAGTTCAGACCTAAACAACCAGGTGAGGGTAGAAACTAACCAGTGAGTGACCTAATTAATCAATCTAGTACAAGGTGAGAGCAAAAACCCGCAGACACTCGGCCCTCCATGGAACCGGTATGACACCCCTGTAGTAGGCTATGACAAGAAATAGAGATTACCACATACAACCATGCAATTATTTATTTCACCACCAGGCGTGCCTGATTTGGCACAACAACTACGTGCATGGTCCATGCATCGCATGAGGCTGATTAACATTTCAGTACGCGGTTGGGGGCGGGACCAGTTCATGGGGAAGGCTGTTGTTGTAGGCATGTGTTCTCAGGCACGGCCACTGAGAGGCCTGTGTGCACTCTCGAGCTTGTGGGCAGGATTCATAATGGCTTACATGCTATTTGATAGCGATTTCGTTACCTCTATAAAGTTCATTAACACTCCCAATAATGTATTTAGTAGTGCTATGACAGTTAACGATTAATGAAAAATGCTTAATGCTGTTCATTTATTTGTTGTCATTAATTCTTTTTTTCTTGTTTGAGCCTCAGAATCATTCATAGTTATTACTTGACTTGGACTGGAGCTGTCACTTATTTATTTGCTTTGTACGAGTAACTTGTGTTGGAGTTTTCCGGAGTGCTTCACATTAACTTTCTTCAATACAGCAATGAGGAGTAGCTCAGAAAGATTGCTTTCTTTGATTTTTGGATAATGTTGTTATATTTCATGTATGGCATTGTTTCCCACAGATGTAAGGGGATGGTTATGTCCATTTATGAGATTAGTGGTGTGTTGAAATGCAAATAGCCAAAAGCATGCACAAGCACTGAAATGAAGAAGTGTACCCAATCTATTACTGATTTTGTCTCCCCAAAAAACATAACATATACTGCATGAAAAGAGGTGATGTCAGGATTGTTATTTATCCATACTCTGCAAAAATTATTCTAAATTTGTAACTAAATGTATAGGCGTCGTAGGCACAACCCCACAACTGTTTTCGCAAATCAATAGATTGGGTACACTTCTTAGCCTCAGTGCTTGTATCAGTTATTTCATTTAAAATGGATACCCATTTTAAAGGAAATACTTTGCTAAACTCTGTCAACCTGGCTTTGACAAAAACTGTCATATTTCATGACTTGCTATTTGTAGAAGCCATAATACCTACCGCTATGCATACATTATTACAAGTTGTCTGACATGTAAACTCACATTTTAGAGGAAAATAAAATATTTGAGTATACCATTTTTCTTTTTGAAAGCTGGTAATGGAATATGCAAATTATACAATCTATGTGCCTATCCACTTTTTTGGAACTTAATTAGTGCTATTTTGTCGGCATTTCATTAAAAAAAACAACCCTGCAAAATTGTTGACAGAAGAAGAGCACTGAGATTTATTTCAGCACATCTTTTCTGAGAATGTTAAAGGTTGACATCACTGCATGAGAGCCAAATAAAACCTTTGATACCTATGAGAGAGAAGATGAGGTTGGCAATGTGTCCATCAACTATTCTGCATTAACCAGGTCCTGACTCAATTCTGCCAGATTGAAATTTCCTGTTCTTTGTTGATGAAGTCCTTGATCTTTGTTGTTGAAACTTGGGATAAAGAACACATGGACAGTTTTGGACAGCAGATCGAAGATATTCTGGCATACATCCAGAGGATGCACCTGGAGGGTGTATCAGCAGCTGTCCTGATTTCTGCAATCACAGAAAAATGTGCACAGACAATATCCATCTTAATGCTTCTTTATCTTACATTTTCAATTTTCTCCGTTTAGCTTAATCCATGCTTATACACTAAGTGGCCACTTTAAGGTACAGCTTAAGAATGTCCACTTAGGATTGGGAATCAACTTGACCATGACTGCATGCTTTTATATTGATTTTTCAGCCACATGATTTCATGTTATGTAATTTGCTTTAAGGAGCTGGTGGACCTAATTCATTGGTCACCTCATTCTTTGTTAGTGGTGAGAATTTCATTATTCTTTCTTACCTTAAAATATGTGCTTAAGTGACTAATGTGTTTCGCCACTTGTATTTATGGCACCAATGTTAAATATGTAAGCATATGTACGTGCTAAACAGTAGTTTAGTTGTATGTTGATTGGCTGAATATAAACCGAACACACTTGGACTGGTACATCGCATATGCTAACCAAGGAATGGGTTTGAAGTAGTTGTTTTCCATCCAACTTAAAGAAAGTCTCATGGCTCCTCCACGAGCTATTTCCTTCTTCTGTTCCATTGTCTGGGCACTGGAAAACTTAAGGGACATCACATGTCTATGGACCAAAAATCTATTAACAATAATATGCTTGGAATATGTCCACATTAACATGTTGACATGGAAATGTAGATATAACCTTAAGGAATTTGTCTTTGAAAAGTTGTCTTAGACATGTGAATGCCTTGAATTGTAGACACCCCCTCACAGAACAAATGGAACAGACACTTAATGGTAGCTTTCCTCTGAATATACACTGATCAACCATAACATTAAGGCCATTGACAGCTGAATTAAATTACACTGATAATCTCATTATGATGGTACCTGTCAGTGAGTAGGATATATTAGGCAGCAAGTGAACATTCTGTCCCCAAAGTTGTGTTAGAAGCAAGAAAAATGGGCAAGGGTAAGGATCTGAGTGAATTTGACAAGGGCCAAATTGTGATGGCTGGACGACTGGGTCAGAGCATCTCCAGAACTGCAGCCCTTGTTGGGTGTTCCTGATATGTAGTGGTCAGTACCTATCAAAAGTGGTCCAAGGAAAGAAAAGTGGCAAACTGGTGACAAGGTCATGGGCAGCAAATGCTGGCCTGTGTAGTCTGTTTCAACAGATGAGCTACTGTAGCTCAAATTGCTGAAAAAGTTAATGCTGGTACTGATAGAAAGGTGTCAGAACACAGTGCATTACAGTTTGTTGCGTATGAGGGTGTTTAGCCGCAGACCAGTCTGGTGCCGAAAGTGCCTACAATGGGCACATGAGCATCAACTGGACTACGGAGCAATGAAAGAAGGTGGTCTGGTTTGATGAGGCACATTTCCTTTTACATCACATGGATTGCTGGGTGCGTGTGCGTTGCTTACCTGGAGAAAACAGCACCAGGCTGCACTATGGGAAGGAGGCAAGCCGGTAGAGGCAGTGTGATGAAACCTTCGTTCCTGTCATTCATGTGGATGTTACTTTGACATATACCACCTACCTAAGCATTGTTGCAGACCATGTGCATCCTTTCATGGAAACGGTATTCCCTAATGGCATTGGCCTCTTTCAGCAGGATAATGTGCCCTGCCACAAAGCAAAAATGGTTAAGGAATGATTTGAGGAACTCAACGAGTTCAAGGCATTGACGTGGCCTTCAAATTCCCTAGACCTCAATCTAATGAAGCATCTATGGAGGCCCCACCTTGCGACTTATAAATGAATGTTATTAGTCAGGTGGTCATAATGTTATGGCTGATCGGTGTAGAACAATGTTACATTCAAAAGCAACACAACCACAAAATCAAGCTTCAACAGTCTAATGAACAAATATATAACTGGTGTCATTATGAGGTGATAAAAACAACTTTGTGTTCGCTTTAGAAAATGTTTGCTTTTGACTAAGTGTAGCGTTATGAGTTGTTCCAGCTACATTTTTAGGAGTATTAAAGCATGTGGCCTGGGGATTTTTTTTCTAATTTTAGGACTTTGTTGAGAGAGGTGATCATTGCTCTTGGTTTCTGAGCGCTGACTTAGCAAGTATACAGGGGGTGGACAAAATAACAGAAACACCACATGTTATTTTGAGGCGGCTAATTAGCAGTGCACGTGTCTGCTATAAGAGATCTCACAATTTGTAGTTTGATAGTTGAGTTTTCAAATGAATATGAGGCGACAGAGTTACAAAGAGACCAAATAGTTGGTGCTTGAATTGCTGGTAAATTGCAAAATGATAAATTAAGAGAAATCATGACAGGACATGCAAAACACGTTCAAATTCCATTGGCAAAGTCAAAGCTGACCTACAGAGAGATTGTTAACAAGATAGTTGCTCAATGCCTGCAAAATCACAGCATTGATAATTGCCACAGAATTGAATCAGCATCTTTTACCTAATCTCATATTAGGTAATTTTCCCAGGACCAGGTGCATGCTATGATACATACGCAGCCCTCATGATGTTCAAATATTTTAGTATGATAATACACCCAATACACACTTTTAAACAAATTCAAGAGTGGTTTTAGGAACAGCAGGATGACATCAAACACCTTTCATGTTCTACCCAATTAGCAGATCTGAGCATCATAGAATCATTATGGGAAGTTCTGGAGCACATTCTGCCTCGGAGACCTCATTTACTTCATCCTTTAAAGAACTGGAGGCTTATTGTCTTGAATGGTGCAATATTCCATTAATTCAGAAACAATTGGCGCTGTTTAGAAGGCAAAGGATAGCCCTACAGCTTTTTAGGCCCTTGATTTTTTTCATTGCTTTTTCCACTCTCTGTATGGGTCCAATCCTAACATGCCAAACATGTACATACATGACAAAAGTTTAGACAAATCATTTCTTGAAAGAGCCTGCACACTAAAAAAAATGAAGATGTTTCGATCTCGAGATCTTTCAGGTTATTCCCTGAAGTGTATCACAAATACATTTTCATAAATAAACAAGGTTCTTTATAGTACAAGTTGTTAAAATCCATATAGGTGAGATTGGGGTGAATTCAAATGTTTTACTTATGTTGTCCCCTAGACAACAGGAAACAAGAGAGATATTAGACTTATACCGCTACTCTTATTTCATGATGTCTCCTGACAGGTTGAAATTACAAAAATGTACTAATGACAAATGGCCATAAATACACTGCTCAAAAAAATTATGAGAACACTTAAACCAAACATCAAAATACATTAAGGGTCAACATCTTTACTGTACATAATGAAATTGTCACTAGAAATCAAATTCCACAACTGATTGAGGGCTGGATTCAAACTCAAACAGAAAATCAAAGGAAACTATTGAAATCACAGGCTCCTCCAACTTGTGGAAATGTTATCACGGCAACTCAGTGACTCAGTAGTGTATGTCTCCCATGTGCCTATATACACTCCTGAACAACGTCTGGGCATGCTCCTAGTGAGACAGCGGAAGGTGTCCTGGAGGATCTCCTCCCAGACCTGGATCAGGGCATAAGTGAGCTTGTGGACAGTCTGTGGTGGTAATTGGTGTCGGATGCATTGATGCATTATTTCAGAGATTCTCCATTTTGATTTAGGTCTGGGAAACATCAGGGCCAATCAATGCATCAATTCCTTCATCATCCAGGAACTTCCATCCTTGACCCACTGCAGCACCTGAGGTCTGAGGATTTCATCCCAGTACCCAACAGCAGTCAGGGTACCGTTGGCTAGCACATGGAGGTATGTGCGACCCTCCAAGTATATGCCTCTCCAGACCATCACTGACCCACCGCCAACCTGGTCATGCGGGATGTTGCAGGCAGCATAACATTCACCACAGTGTCTCCAGACTCACATCTGTCACGTGCATAGTGTGAACCTGCTCTCTTATGCGATCTGTCCCTCATTAGGAGTGGCAAAATCAACAGTTTGGTATATTCTGAGAAAAAATTACACGCTGGTGATCTCTGCAACACAAAAAGGTCTGGACGTCCACGGAACAGTGGTGGATGATCGTAGGATCTTTTCCATGGTAAAGCAAAAACCCCTTCATAACATCCAGCCAAGTGAAGAACACTCCAGGAAGTAGGCATATCATTAACCAAGTCTAACATAAAGAGAAGACTTAACAAAAGCAAATATAGAGGTTTACCACAAGGTGCAAACCATCCATAAGCCTCAACAATAGAGAGGCGGGATAATACATAGCCAAAATAAACCTGAGAAAAGCCATCCCAGTTCTGGAACAGCATTCTTAGGATAGAACTGTATAATAACTATATTGGGCAATGCTGTTTGCCCAGAAGCTTATTTTGCCCAGAATCCAAATGTTCTAATAGCAGCCAGGGTGCATGAGCCCAGTCATGATAGTTTTTCTAGAATAATTGAAATAAGAAATGAATTGCCTGGTGTACAGATTTACATTGAAATCATATTTGACACACCAGGGACTTGGAATCATTGGTTCAGCTTACCCGCATAGTAGTTGGCTCATTTTGCCCCATAGTCACCATTTTGGATTTTTTTTCTAATCTAGCAATTGAGGGCTATTTCTTTACAAAACAATGCACATTTTTATTGAGTGGTGATTCAATATGTATGATATTTGCTTTCAGACCTTGATTGCATCTGCTTTGATTCAACACACATTATACCTCATGTACAACATGTACTTTTTCAGTGAAAAACATTTTGGTGTTAAAATTTTTCCATATACCTCAATGTAAATGCCAGTTAGAAATGTTGTGTTAATGAGCATGTTGTCACAGAGCAAAAATTGTGTACATTTGTCAAAATATGGGGATGGGTCAACTTACCCACTGGCTCATTTTACCCCACTTTCCCCTTATTAGATATGGTTTTCCATTCATGGGATGGTTAAATGTTTGACATTTTGCTTGTGATATTACATTGTTAATTTGTAATGGCCAACCGAGACCTGGTCAAGGATTGTATCTGTTATTGGCACTGCACCCCTGTAATGATGTGCTTTTTGATCTTGACCTTGATCTATAAATTAATTACCAGGGCAACCAGGGCCACAGAGATCAAACGAAATTAATAGAGATTCTGCAGTGTTGTATTTACTCTGCGATTGGTCCCATAGATTTTTGTGTGTGCATGGTCCCAGTAGGTCACCTGCGTTGGATGTTGTAACCATCTTCAGTGCTGTATCATGTGGAGAAAATGACCCTCTGGCAGCCTTTAGCTAACACTAACACATGCTTAGTCATGACCATTTCTGAATACGTACTTTGACTTGCCTTATGTTGACCCTGTCGTCATATCTACGCTCTGATTCAAACCCCTCTGGCCTCAGTGTCACACATTTGTCATTTTAGATTCTACTTTTGATATTTTGGAACACCAAAGGATGGCAGGGTTCTAAATAGATTTTTTTTACTAGGCTGCAGAGCATGGTCCCAGCGACAAATGTATATAATACCACTGAATACAATGTCTACGACCATAAAGTGCACCACTTTCTTATTTGTACTTTTACTAATAATGGTTTCAATGATGCAGCTATCAATTTTCCCATTAACAATCGCCAATATTACCAAACTTAATTTGACTTCCTCAGGTATACGCCTGGTGATGAATATCAACAAAATGTCAGCAATAATAGGTTGTGATGGCTACTGTTGATGCTTTAGGTTTATCATCCTATCTCTACTAGGTCACACTGTTATATTTTAAAACCTTAGCATAGATTTAAAATAGTCCTGGACTCTCAGTAGAGAATCTCTTGAGTTTACGAAACTGATAAATGTTAATCTGAAACCTTTCTAACAAACTTCTCTCTTTCTTCGACAGCATGACGGCACCATCGTACGACGAGAAGGAGGCATGTGGGACCATCTGTCTGAAGTACCTCCTCTTCACATTCAACTTCCTTTTCTGGGTGAGTCTTGGTCTGGTCTCTGCTAAGCTGGGAGAACAACCCCTCTAAGAGAGATCAATTTCCACATGTTCAATCAGGTGAAAAAAAATACTTCTAACTTTAAGCATGTCTTTAACAGAACAACAGAAAATTATCAGGAAATGTCCAACATTTCTGTGGAAAGACACAATACAACCAGCTAATAGACAGAACAGTTAGTATTTGCTGCCATACAGATGTTTTACACATTCTTATCAATCCTAAAACGTATAGCCACAGGGATATGCACATTTGAATACAATTGTGACGGCATACGAAATGACATGAGTGACTGCAACCGATGTTCTTCCGTCTCTAAGTTTTAATTCACTAAGCAAAGATGTTCTTTGCCTGGTGACCAGTGTCCTTATAAGGAATTCTTTGTTATCGCTACAGTATATGTGAATTTGAGGGTGATCTTCTGTTCTGCAACAATGTTTTGTGTTTCAACATCACATTATGGGATGATCAAACATAAATCAGCAGTGGCACCTCTTTAGTATTGAAATGTTATTAAGTATATCTTAATATTTATTTTTATAAGAGTAGGGCAAACCAACCCTTTTTTTTTGTTGACGTTTTTATTAGATGAAATTGTGAGGAGAGGGGTTAGCCCAGAATAGCTGTGGGTCAGAATTGTACCCACGCTCCCAATGGGATGTGTTTTGCAATGCAAAAAACCACTGCAGACCATTATAGTGTAATATTTAATCTTTCAGTTATATTGAAATATCTTAAAATTGTGTAACCAATAAATGGATGTCAATGCCATGTAATTTAATGCTTTTAAACAACCCTTTCTATGTAATTGCTGTAGAGCCATTTCCTACCGCTCTCTGCATATTCCATCCAATAACGGAGCCACTGAAAGATTACTTTTACAAAAAATGCAGGATCAAGTGAGTGAGCAGCGGGTCGATGGAAACACTGGGTTCTAGCAGTACCTGACTGGTGGGAGTAACTTATCAACGTCACAATGAGCGTCCAAACACACACAGCCTTGTCCGCTTTCTAATTGAGACAGAGACAAGGTTTGACAGTTTTTCACAGCCCACAACGGCCCTTAAGCTCTGTGTCCAAGATGCTATATTTAGCATGTGCGTCTGCTTGTCTCTTATGACTTTTACCCCCGGTGTGTGCATGTGTGCTAATGTCATTGAGACTCCTACTTCCAACACGTCCTCTCATTTTGGATACGTGACTGTGTCTTGTTTATTCACGTTTTCTCACGGGCTGGTCACCCTGTAGCTATTATATTTGCACAAATGTGAACTGGTTTCTAACATTCCCAGAACCCCATTCCAAGCCAATAGAGAAGTAGTAGTGTATTTATCTATTTAACCTTATTTTACACAAATCTAGTCAGGTGTATAACTGGCCGGCTTCTCAGCTTAGTTAATGAATGCCCCTGGATTACACAGAGATCAGAACCTGTCTGAGTGATTACATTGGCACAGCGACAGGGTTTTGGCGCAGTGCTGCAACATCTGCTGGCCCTGTAGAGTACGAGTACAAGACTTAGCATCATTCGACACGCATTCAGCAGTGTTCAATTATAGATGAGAATGAATGGCCACAATGATTGAAGTGGGCCATGGTTAATTTGTTTGCCACTAGCCCATGTGTCTCAACACTGCTCTCCCTGGCCACCTCCTCGCAGATGGCAGGGGGCGTGGTGATGGCGGTCGGCATCTGGACACTGGTTGAGAAAAGCGACTACATCAGCCTGCTCTCCTCTGCAACCTACGCCGCTTCCGCCTACATCCTGGTCCTGGCTGGGGCCATCGTCATGGTGACGGGGGTGCTGGGCTGCTGTGCCACCTTCAAGGAGCAGAGGAACCTGCTGAGAGTGGTGAGGAGTGGCCATCCTTTATGAGAATTTGCATTCATAGACACTCGTGACACAAGTGAAAATTCTGTCCATAACGCTACAGAATTCTCTACACCTTTATGCATTAATAGCACTGACTGGTTTTTGGTTCTGAGTTCAACCTTTAGCTTTCAGGTTCAAAGCAGAGGTGCTTAGACATCCACACTATACACAAAAACACTGGGAGCGAGACATTCGACAGACGTACAAAAGATCAATATTTTTGTGTGTGTTTTTCCTCTTTCTAGGATGCACAACCCATGGATAAAATATGGTTACCATGCAAAGCAGCTGTACAAAATCCATATCACCAGCAGCATAAAATATAACCTCAAGGGAGCCTCAAAACATGGTTGATCTGTTTTTTTTTTTATCCACACCCATTTGAACAGGAAAAGTATTGGTCCTTAAACATACTGTGTACAGAGACGTTTGTGAGTTCTGGCTGAGACTGAGCAGTTGGGAAAGAGCAGGAGCCCACAGAGACATATGTGGGACATTTGTCATGGAAAGAATAGATTGAAAGCTGAAAGCCCACCTACATGAAACGTGCCTGTGAGCACCTACATTAACTCAGCTCAGAGACTCGGAAGCTGATATTTCTATTAAAGTAAAGGATCAAAAAGCCTCATTAGTACCCTTGAAACAAAAAAGAAATATCCAAACCACAATAGCCAAACTTTTGAATATACTATTTCCAATGCTATTTCTAGCCATGTCACAAGTATATATTTACCTTTTAGTCGTTTAGCAGGCACTCTTATCCAGAACAACCTACAGAAAGTTCATACATTTTAAGAGCTCTAGATGAAACAACCACACAGTTTATTAGTAAGTGCATTCTAATCAATTAATTTATTTGCAAATTTCAGTGCTGGAGATAAGATACACATAATAAATATGAAAGAGAAAAAGTTATCAAAAGACAACAGACAGAGGTGGTGGCAAGTGTATCTATTTTAATTATAAGATGTGTAGAGACTGCTATACTTGCCTCCAAGGGAAGGTGGTTCCACCATTCAGGTGGCAGGAAAGAGTTTTCAATGTGTGGATTGGGAACTACCCCATATGGACAGGACACCCAACAGCCCAGATGTGACTGAACAAAGAGCCCTTATTACCACATTTTAGTATAAAGTATGAAATAAGTGGGTATATATTAACACACTTAAGTATATGTAAATACCTTTGTAATACTTAGTGTTCTCAAGTACAGCTTAAGTGATACTTAAATTGCATACTAAGTATACAGATATTTTGACTTGGGTAATGGGAAATGCCTAAACCTAAATCCGCCCTGAACTTAACCCCCAAATTAAGTGCTTTTTGGGGAGTCTTTACTTAGATAATGTTTTGACTTTTAGGGGTTTGTTTAGATTTTAGGTTTAGATTTTACAATCCCCAAAAGGTGCTCGCTTGTCTAAAACTCAAACACGCACCCTCACAACTCACAGCCTGCATGTATTTCTCAGATTAGATTTTATGAGAATACTTTTCCACGAATGCCTTTGCTTTTGTTTCAGAGGGAGAGAGAGGGAGAGTTGTAAAACTTGGAGGAGGTGCTGTCTGAGCATATGCAAACACACAGTCCATTGTTTTGGGGCAGAAGTGTCAGTGAGGTGGCAAAAGGACTTGAGGCAAACTGTTTTCCTCCTAAACAAACTGAATTAATACCACTGGCTGAGTCAGAAAACCCAAGAGGGACGGAGAATGTGACCTCATGCTCACTGGCCCAAGCCCTGAAAGGCTGTTGTAGACTGAGCTGAACTGTGCACCCAAATAGCGTTTGTTAGTCCTTTTCCTTACCTTGTAACTAATTTCATTTTAGCAGGTCTTAAATGACTGTCATTTACAATAATGTTTAATTACCTACCCTGCAGAGGCTGTGCCTAACATTAGCTCAGATTTAAGCTATTGGTGCAAAGGTGTCCTTGTCTCAATGTGAGGAGAATGCCCTCTAGAATTTTTTTTTCCCATTTCAACAGTATGCAAATGATGCCTACTTTGATGGCTTCTGACAACGTTTTTCCAAATAATGTTATGTCGGGGATAAACTGATCTGGTTGAACAAAGCTTGTCCGCTTAGGTCAAGGGAGATAAAGCAACGCTCCATTTCCCATATGTGTGTGCTGTAAAAGTTTTGTGTATATAATCTTTTAACTTGGTATTCATGTTTGAAAGTCTGTTTCTTTCATATTAAAATGAACATGTACTGTCCATAGGGATTTGGGCCAAAAAACACCAGTAAAACCTCACTACACTTATTTAATGATGATATGATCTTTCCCTTCCTGCGCCTTCAGAGTTGAAACCGAGTAATCCAGTATTATTTGTTCATGTTGGTTAAGTTTTCACACACAGTCTCTCAGACTGCATGTATGTTGGCGTGCATCCAAAGGAGTTAAGATTAGGCTGATGTATCATGCTGAAGGAATGACAATGTCAGGAAATAGTAAGGGGAAAGATGGTTAGCGAGGAAAAGGAGGTTGTGCGTAATATTCTGTATCAGTCTGACTATATATCTATTTCTCTAATCCAGGGTTACTATACATTAAAGGACCAAATGTCCCCTCAAAGCTAATAAATCCAGATAATTTAGACGCCAAGAAAAAAAGTTTCCTAGTCACAACAACAAAATAGACGTTCCAGTGTATGGGTTAGGCTAATGGAAAAACCTACAACTGAGGATCAAATTGGAGTTTGTTTAAGGTATAAGCTTTGGTTGAAGGTTAAGTTATGGAGTAAAGGTTAGGTTATTATTATTGACAATATGTTTAGATGTATCAATAATTTTTCTGGACCCACAAGGATAGAAAAACAACTGTGTAAGTAGTGACTTAACCCTGGTTACACGTGGTGAGAAAACTGCTATCAAGTCAGTGTGAACTAACTACAATGTCTTTCCTCTCCATTTCTGTATCAGCTTTCTATCTAACCCAATACATCTGACAGAGGTATGTGCGAAGGCGGTAGAGGCCTCAACTGGGTGTTTATGTTGACTGTGCCACATCTCCATTTTGTTGTTGTTGGATGTAGTGAGAAAAGAAGCTGACCCAACTGCACAAACACCAAAGGTTTTCTATGGATGACCCTACTCCAACATCACAACAGGTTTTCCATAGGAGGCCCAACTCCAATAACACAGGTTTTCTATAGTAGACTCAACTCCAATAATTCAAAAGGTTTTACTTTTTGATGTGATGGACAATCTGTCAATGACAAAGGGTCTTACTGACAGTGACAGGGTGACTTCTTTTTCTGAATTTCAGATATTACGCTTTTAAAAAGAAAGTATTGGGAAAAGGCGTGTGTGCGCGTGTGTGTGCGTGCGTGCGTGCATGCCCGTTAAACCCAGTACATATTCAACACCCTGAACAGATGTTTTTCATAATTCTAACCCAGCTGTGGACCATGAATGGTTGTGAGAACTTATATGCTTTCTTGTAGCATTTCATAAATCAACTTTTTAGTTGCATCATATCAACAAAGAGTAAAACTGTTTCTAGTTTCCAGTTGATAATGTTCCTATTGACACTGCAGATTGGATCCCTAAAATTGGCCAACATTTGTAATCCTTTTAATCAAAACAACCTAACGATGACCTTTCAACCACCTGTCGACAGCTCTGAAACACAAAGTGCTGCCTCGTCTAACTTGCAAATCCACACAGTTCCTTTTCACATCGAAGCCCGCAGACCCATAAAGGGGCTGCGGGATATCCATTTCAAGCTAATCCCCTGTCTTCATTGTCATCCACACAGTACTTTGTTCTGCTGCTGTGCATCTTCCTGCTGGAGATCCTCGCCGGCATCCTGGCCTACATCTATTACCAACAGGTAATGAATGACTCAGTCCAGAGCACCTGAAGCCTCCAGCCAGCAGAACCAGAATCTAAACCCAGGAGCCCCGCCCAGTGAGGGAAGAGTGTCTGGTGTCATGTGTGGCTGAATCAGTAGAATTCGGTGTCCGTGAAGCCAGGGTTGTGAGTTTGATTTCCCACAGGGGGGTGGAAATGTTGTTGCTCGTTACTGTAAGTCACTCTGAATAAGAGTTTGTTACACATCTGTCCGTCTGTCTCTCTGCCCAACCCCCCCCCCCGCACGCCTCACACTTGTTGCCATGGCCATTATATATCGTGGTGAGGATTTCGCAAAATAATGTGATTCCCGCTACAATCCCCGCGATGCTTGTGCTATATAACTGCCTGTGGAGATCAAGGTGTCGACATGTTGGAACGTCATCCTACCGGCTCGGTGGGTCCCGCACTCGCTTGCTGGATTATTGTCTGTTCATGTTGCCTGGGCCTTTCGCCCTGTTTTCTTTTCACTGCGGCAGTGTTACCCACGCTGTCATCAGGTATAATAAAAAACCTATCCCCCTCCCCACACTCCCTTGTTCACGTATTCTTTTCATCTCCTTTATGCTCTGACTTGGCTCATTCTGTGGTTGCCATAGAAACTGTGGGCCAGCTGGGTATAGGAGTCCTCTCTTAGCTGAGAGCTTAGGTTTTGCTCTGCTGTGGTAAATGAATGAACATTGAACAGAGCAGCCTCTTACCTGTTGCGTGTATCACTTCCTCTTTCCCTGCTTGAAATTATCACTTGGTCAAGGGCAGGATTTTCTTCCGTAATTGCAGATTTAGACATCCTTGACCCATGATGCTGAGGAACATTCTATGTTATTAAACCCACAATGAGATGGTTATTTCACTGCTAGTTGAGTCACAGTCTCCATCACTGACCTTTGTCTGCTTTTTCCCCTATCAGCCAAATATCTCATGACCTGTTCAGACAGATTATCATTTGGTTTGTATGAGACACAAGTCATCGGCCAGTTGTGTTAAGCTACAACAGAAGCCTGCACTCCGGTGCTATAATTTCCCAATTCTTGTCACTGCATAGGCTCTTGTTACTGCCCTTTTAGCTGAGTCGCTCCGTCGTAGCTTGACCTAGGTCATGTTCACTGTGTCCAAGACATAACTGGGAGGAACCTATTCCTGCCTGCACTTTGCCATTTTAATGTAGTCAAGTGGGTGGGAGTACTTAGCTCAATTATGCTGATCCCTCCAGAAAAAAACGGAGAGTTGACGTGATTGCGACTCGTACAACTGGGTCATTAGGAGGGATCAGCCAATGAATGGCTTTGATACAGCTGTGGCCTCTGTGCCCAACAGTGCGGAAACAGATGCTGTAATGGCACATATACACAGACTGTCCGTGTCTGCTGTCTGTTTTAATGTGCTGCCTCTGTTTTCTTGTGCAGCTCAATGAGGAGCTTAAACAGAACCTGCAGGAGACCATGGTGAAGAAGTACCAGCAGCCAGGAGAGGAGCATATCACCAAAGCAGTGGACAAGCTGCAGCATGAGGTGAGAGAAACCACCATAAGCAGACTTCAGGAGACTAAATAGAGGAACTTGACTTTTCTAAATGCGCTTGGTTGTGTATTTTTGTGTATGTCTACATTTTAGTGTTGTTTTTTCTTTTACACTTTCTGGCACACATACTGCATATTTTTGTTAAAACATGAAAACTGTCATTTCAAAACTTGGGATTTGAAAGGAATTTGGTGTTACCTTTCGACTCCCTATTTGAAATGCCCTCTCCTCTCCTACCAGTTTAAGTGCTGCGGCAGCAACAGTTCATCCGACTGGGCCGAAAGCGCGTGGATCCGCACCAATGATGCACAGCAGAGGCGGGTGCCAGACAGTTGCTGTAAAACTCAGACGGAAAAGTGTGGTGTCAGGGACCACCCCTCCAACATCTACAAGGTTGAGGTGAGTCCAGGAGAATGATCCAACAGGTTTTACTGCACCTGCAATGCAAACTCTGATTGATTACAGGACTGAGTGTCTGGTTGAAAGACAAGCCAGGTGTAAGTAGCAGTTAGTTGTTACTACTTACAAACAGACAGAGACGTGTACACACACACACATACACACACACACACACACACACACACACATACACACACACACACACACACACACACACACACAAACAAACAAACACAGAAACAAACACACACACACACACACACACACGGAAACAAATTTACAGAGTGGTCACACTTTCCTTTCTCCAGGGGGGCTGTATCACTAAACTGGAGAACTTTATTTTGGACCACCTGAAGATCATTGGAGCGGTGGGCGTGGGCATCGCCTGTGTACAGGTGAGCAGAATAAAGGATTTCACTGTTTACAGCACAGACATGACCTAAGATGGCTGCCATAAACATGATTATCGTTGGCCTGGTCTGCAGAAATAGAGGGGTAAACAAGTGAAAATCTAGGAGAAAGAAAATGCGTGGGGAGTCAATATCTATGATTTTGTAGAAACTGACACACTTACAAATAGCCTCTGGTGTCCCACGGCTTGTTTCCCTCTGGAGCTATAAAAGGTCCAGGTCAGTCTCGGGACGGAAAAACAGCAGATGCTGCTGAAAGTGGGGTTGGATTGTCAGTAGGGGGCGGTGAAGGAGACATTCTGACACTTTTCTATCAGTACCAGCATTCACTTTTTTAGCAATTTGAGCTGCAGTAGCTCGTCTGTAGGATCAGACCACAGTCGGCCGCCTTCGCTCTCCATGTGCCTTAAGCCGCCCATGACCCTGTCGCCGGTTCACCACTTTTCCTTCTTTGGACTACTTTTGATAGGTACTGACCACTGCAGACAGGGAACACCCCACAAGTGCTGCCGTTTTGGAGATGCGCTGACCCAGTTTTCTAGCCATCATAATTTTGCCCTTGTCAGATCCATATGCTTGCCCATTTTTCCTGCTTCTAACACACCAGTTTTGAGGACAGAATTTTCATTTGCTGTCTAATGTGTCCCATCCACTGTCAGGTGCCATTATAATGTGATTATCAGTGTTATTCACTTCACCTGTCAGTGGTCATAATGTTATGGCTGATCGATGTACTTTGAAATATGCTGGAACCAACTGAAACAAAATCTACGTGCCTTCAGGGTCATATTTTAGTTATGCCGGCACTCCTCTCTTTCCTGTCATTTTTACTTTGACGAGCGTAGCTAGAATTTACTTCATTTCACTGAGGAAACAAATAATAATAAAATGTTGCCTGAATCTGCCCGTAAGGTCGTTTTTTTTTTCTGTGTGCAATGTCTCTTCCTTCAGATTGTTGGGATGGTGTTTACTTGCTGTCTATATCGGAGTTTGAAGGCCGAGCCATACTGATGGTAGAACGAGGAGGGATGGTATGGAGAAAGGGGAGGGGTCTCGGCAAACCAGGGTCATCATTGCCCAGGAACTCTTCCTATCCTGTGGTCCAACACTGTACCGAGCAATAAGAGGAAGAGGAGCTGTGTAAGATTATTGGGTGCAGTTACGATGGGGAGGTGGGTGTTGGGATTTTGGTTCCATCCTTGCAAAACAGGGGCTTGATTTACATGATTAATTGTATTGGTGCAGGGCTACAACGGAAATGTGCCCCCCCCACCCAGTAGCTATCTGGTCTACTGTGGTCAATATTTTCTGCAACAATGGAGAAAACCTAGTGTGGCGTAAAGATCAGTGGTGCAAAATGGCCCATGCTGAAGTTTTTAACCCTCATGAGAACTGCTTTCCTTTAACATTGCAATAATCTTGACTGTGGCAATAATGAGCAAGACCTGACCTCTGGGGCCAATTACTACAGCAACACATTTCCTTTATGCATTAAGTAGCTGATTATACATTTACACATGTATTTTACGCCTTACAACTTATTCATTTTCAGTTTGTTTAAATTTTTGTACAAGGGATTTCTCCAATCCAAAGTCAACGCCGAAGTTGTTGTCAACTGATGTGTCAATTTATTTCCAACTGACTAATCCTGCCAGCCCTTTTCACATATATTCAGATTCTTTGTGTGCCTTTGTAGATTATTAAATTAATTCTGTTTTGCTTTTATACAAACCATTATTGATATTTTATTGTATTTATCTGGCAAATGGTAGTATTTGATTATATATAAAACTGCATTGTTATTTTAACTCTGTGCCTAAACGATTCCACAGACAAATTAAACTGCTATATTCCTGTTGATTTTCTGACATACTTAGAGGAATTAAGCAGAAATAAACAGACTTCTCCATGTTCTGACTATATTTTGAGTTTATTGTCCCTATGGTATGTCAAATTAACTGTCAAATTGAGGTTTCTACCATGAAACAACCCAGGATTGTTTACATCAAAAAAGATAGCCACACAAAGATGAAATCAGTGAAATTGTTCACTTGTATGTGGTGTTATGATATCCAAACTGCAAATATATCTATCATCTAACAAAATGTACCCAGTTTATACTTTCTTGAAGGGAGCATATCCAGACCATCTTAGTCCTACCAGTCATATTGTAGATTAACCAGGTTGACAGGGCACTGGATTTTGATGTTTTTTTATTTTGGCTGTGGCCCCTCTAATCTCAAAATGGAGCACTGACCTGTAAAACGGTGTTTAAATATGAGTTTAATGATATGTTTCTTTGCAGTTTAAAACTTGTATGACACAAAAGTAGTTTAATTAATTAAGAACTTGTCTGTAGACCTTTAAGAACTTGAGCCTCTTTAAGCAATTGAAATTCCTAACTGCGTAGGAGTTTAAATGGCAGTTAGGGCCTTATCATCCTTTTAAAAAATTGGTTTACGTAGTGTGGAAATAGGCCCATTTAATGGCACACTAGGACTTCAACGGTGTCTAATCAAGCAAAAATTCAGTGACTGTTTCCCAACACCAGGAGGCAGCACTTGCCAGGTAATATGCACAGTATTTTTCTCCAGCTTTGTCTTCTGTGACGCAAAGTCTGATGAAAATTGGAAAGAGTGCCTCCAAATAATCCATAAGAATCCTCTACGTAAACAAGGATTTATTCTTCAGACAAGGTAAAAATTGAGAAACAAAAAATGGCCACATTATACCTGTGCAGAAAAATAGCAAAATCCATACACCCATTACAGAGACTTAGCCAAATATGAATCGAGGTCTTTTGAAGAGCACCCACCACAGTCATGTGAACACTGAGGTGAGTCATCATTTTTAATTGAAAGCACCATAACATTTTCTGAGGAGATGTGTGTGTGTGGGGTGGAAAAAGGCTGTAAAAATTTCCATTGGATGGAGGTAATTTAGCACTTGGACCAGCATAGTTTAACAGGAATCCCTCATCGGCAAAACATCTGTTGAAGCAGCCTAACATCAGAGCCATACAAAACAGACTATGTATATCTGAGCAACTCTTACTGTCTAGATAGTTGGACAAAAACCCAAATTAGGGAGGTTGGTCGGGACAGAGCTGCCCAGAGAACAACAGTAATGATGAACAAAGCTAACAAACGTCCTGTGATTCAAAAAGTTGGGTGTTTTAAATCACATTGGCACGGCACCAAACTTTGTGTAACTTTCCTCCTGCACTTTGAATTTTATTTCACAGTTCTTCTAAACTTTATTCTAAACTTAATGTGGCCATCTAGTATTTTCAATGTATATTTTTTTGAATATATTAATATGTTTTGTTCTGTCTATGAACATGCTTAAAAACAGGTTGGTGTGGGTATACGCCATTAATGGGAAATATTTGTGACTTTTGATTGGCCCGCTCCACTTTCTCTTATTCTGATTGTCCTATTCCAATATCTGAGGAGAATTCATGGTTTTTCATACATTTTTATTCAAGCTTTGGCCACAAATATGTGCAGTGAGTAAGGTATTTGGACATTTGAGTTAACATAGTGGGACCTAATTTACCCATCTACATTAACTGCATTCCTTATCCAAACGTATTTATTCTAGGTCAAATCTTTTAATGTTTTAATTAATTATTCTGTCCCACCTGGGGGGGAGGGGTGACATTGTCAGCTAGAAGATTGTGGTCTCATTCTGGGACTGTCTTGGGCACTGACGGTTGTTAGCTGAGTGAGTGGGCCCTCACACCTGTTGACCCACAAGATATCCTGTTGGGAAGATCAAATATACAATCTAGTAGTAATTCAAACCAGACATAATAATTTACTCTACAGGTGATCAGTTACTTTCCAGCCCTGTAGGTTGTCAGTGGTTCCTGAAAACACTCGTAACACCATAGGCTTACTAGTGAAATTAACATGAGGGGGTACCTCAGGGGTTCTCCAAGCAGTGCAAAATTCTGTCGGTGGTACAGTAACTGAAAGATTTGGGGAGCCAATGGATTTTGTAATATGTCATTCTTTTAGAGGACTGATTTAAATACCAAATCCTAGAAATGTTCCTGAGACAAGGTAGCAACCGTAGAACTGAATCACCTGTTTCCTCTGATAAACACAGCACTGGCTCACTAGGCTGATGGCAAAATCTCTGGTTTAAAAATTGGTGACAGTGGAGTATAGCAGCTAAACCGACATCAGGGATAATGCTTTTCTTTGGTCCCTGGTTCTAACTACTCTTGTTATGCCATTAAGCAAGGCACTTAAACCCTAAAATATGCTCCATTCAGGGGAGTAGCAAATCACTGTGAATGCTTATGTGGGTCGGAAAATGGCTGTGCAGTGGAATTGTGAAAAGCAAATAAGTCTCCTTATGATTATATAGCCAGCCCACGGTTTGTCTGGATGAAAGCCAATAAAGTCTCCCTTTTGAAACCTTAAAGATATCAACGTGCTAGCAAGGCCAATGCGTGACACTTCACATATGTCCTCTGCACAGAAAGATTCTGGACGTCCTAGCAGTCGCGCCCCCCCATCTGTTGGGAATAGGAAGGGTGGTGTTAGCTGGGAGACAGACAACTTATACTGGGTCAATAAAGGTCAGAATACAGGCCTAGGTCCTGGTTTACAAGTGGGTCGATCTAATCATATTCCATCTGATCACAAATACTGAAAGGATTATATTTTAATGTTTTATGTTCTTCAAATACAGCTTCACAGAGAGGGAATAAGCTGTCCATGCGTTAATCCATTTAGGATCAGTGCAATCATAGATATTTTGTCCCACCTCATTTTGTCACCACCCACGGATAATAACTGATCTCTGTGGCGAGACGCATCATTCACCAAAGTTTAGTCAAAATCACACTGGTGTTGCCTCGGGTATCACGTGTAATGTACCAGCAGACACATGGTAGCATGGCTGGAGGCTGATCCACAGTAAAATGTCAGGGAGAAATGATGGAGGTAAATCAGTGTTTAATACATGTTTTTGTAATGCGGTGGAGACAGTATGTGGAGGGCAGTTTCGTGCCCTGTAGATGGCAGCAATACACTTGGCCTTCGGTCTATAAAATGGAGAAAAGGAGGCTTTTGTTTTGGCTGTCTAGAGGTGCAGACTTGAAATTGAAATTAATTGAAATATCTAGCGTGAAGAAAATCAATTTCAACTGTAATCGTGAAATAAATCTACATATCTGCGATGCTCATCCTGTCTGGGTGTATAAACTACATTAACATTGCACACATACATTCACCCAAAGAGATTTTGCTATTGCTATTTATAGACAGACAGACAGACAGACAGACAGGCGCACACACACACAGGCCTACTTTACATACAAACGTGTTTGCGTTATTTAGGCATATCGTCATCATGAAAATGTGTCATGTCCATTATTCTGAGCACACATTCACTAACTCACAATATGCATTTAAAAAATATTAAACACATTCACACACATGTGAAATGTTTACAAACTAAATTAAATCAGGAACGTGCACACACACACTAAACAAGTCCACTACACAAAGTGGATGGTGAACACGAGGCTGGGCACGGGATAACGTTCATTATCCCTGAAAGAAGACATAAATCGTCAGTTGCCTTCCACTGCTTTTGGTCCAACTTCAAATTGGCTGGCTCAACATGAATGATTATATTTAGGCTATTTTTACACTGATAGCAAGGGTGTCGTGAAGCGCTGACTTCACATTTTCCTGCTGATAATGTAACTAATTTACATTTCACCAATTGACAAGGGATTGGCTTTAAGTTGTGCAGTTTGACACATGATGGAAGTACTAAAGCTCCCTGCAGACGAATGTCCAAAGGTTGTAACAAAAGGCATATGAAGGTACAAGAGGTATTTTTGTTTTGTGTGTCCTTGCCAAATATGGCATCAACCTAAGATTATTTTATAAAATGTATGATTTGCGACACATCTATCTGGGCAAAACATGCATTTGCTTATGAATGTGTGTGAGAGGGTATTCTGACCAGTGAATTCCGTTCTGGACTATTTCTGTACACGGAGGTTTGAAGACAATAACAATGAACACATTATATACTCTGAGAAGTTTATGACTGAATTAGTGTTTTCTTTAAAGGGAATGAGTAAGAGTAGAGGATGCTGCATATTGATGCAATCATTAATCAGCTGCCAAACCAATGTTTTAAGAGCAACTTGATACCCCACTGTTTACCAGAGAAAATCGTTTCATATCACTTCTATGCTCAATCTACTCGAAGGAGTTGGATGAATACTTTCACTGGTTTTTAACTTTACACGTCATTGTGAAATCTGTTAAGACATGTTGTCATAGATACATAAAACTGTTCTGAAATCTTGGCCGGTCATACTGGGATGCTTTATATTCATTACCTCTGTAGGCCCACCGCATGTTTTTGAAAAATGGGAGTGAGCACATCTATCACAACAATGCTCACCTTTCCCCATTCATCTCTCCACTTTTTACTTAATCAGATACATAAAGGATCCGCCAATCTACAAATGTTCATTTGTATTCACTCTGTTGCCCTGAAAAGCCCAGAGCTGCTGAGAGCTGTCGACAGAGCCTCTCCTTCCTCACTGTCATTGAGGAAGAAAATGGAGATGAGAGCGGGAAAGCTACCGGGGTGGAATATGTCCACTTCAATTTGTCACCGCCGACTCCCGTGGTCTGCTGGCACAGGCGCCTCGTCTCTGCCCAAATGGACGCTGCACCAAGGGTTTCTGGGAGCCCACCTTCACCATTGAGTTGCGCATCTGCCGTGGAGAACCGAGGCCTGTTGCTCGCCTGCCACCCCCAGGAGGGTGAGAGCTTAGCAGTCTGTGCTTTTACCCCACCCCCTCGCCTTTTCACACTTAGACGCCCACCCCCTACATGGGCATGGGCAATGGGTAAAGATTGAATTGGAATGGGAATGAGGAAAACCGAGGAGGGGCAGAGTGGAGGTTAATGTAGTCAAGCCAGGCAGGCTTGCAGGAAGGGAGGGTTAGAATCTGACTGCCTGCCTCCCCCCCTTAGGCCTGTCCCTCCTCCCCTTCCACATGACTCACTCCCCAGCACACAGGTCATTGGTTCCCTGAGCATGGTAATGAGTGAATTCCAAAGCATGCTGAATTAAACCCCAATCACAAGATGAGCCTGTGATGTCTTAGTCAAGCTGTCTTTTGCATTAAGGTTATATAATTGAGGGCAGCCTGAGTGTGTGTATGAGGTGTGTTTGTTCTATACGGTTGGATATATACCAACTAAGCTTTTCTTTTTCCTTTGTTTCTGGTTACACCCAAATGTATGAATTTGAGTGGGGGAGTTGTTTCTAAACACATCCACATTTAAAGGCAGCGCTAACATTGGTTTTACAGTGATAAATAAGCAAATAAATATACATTTCAGGGATTGACACAATATCACTTTGTATAATACTATGGTTCAAGTTTGTGTTGAGCAGGGACTGGTTGTGTAGCCTATGTGTCCATAGATAACATTGAATAATCAGCTCATTGGAATATATCTTGCAGCATAATAAATTAAGCCATTAACAGCACTGAAGAAGCTCATATTTATCATGCTGTAGATTTAATTGCACCAAGCAAGCCAAATTAATAACTAAAATGAAGGGTCATTCAATTTTTTTAAATCCAGACTCAAATCAGTAAAAAAATAAAAGAAAACTTGTTTGCAAACCAAGTGATTTGTTCTCCGGATTGGAGTCTGGACAGAGGCAAGACGTGCGCTCCCTGCTCCAGAGAATGGAAAGTACACAGTTTCTGTTCAGATACTAGAATAACTTTTTTTAAATGGTTTGTTTGACAAACGAATGAAAAACAAGTGGGGTATTCAGAGGCGTTGGGTCAGGCAGTTTGAGCAGTACACAAGAGCCCTTGTCCATGGGTCAAGGTGGACTCAAAGATTGGTACTGGTGTCCTAAATAAAGTCAGATAGGTGCTGGTCCACCTACATACATGCAGACATGGTCCTACGTGCTGGTCCACCAACATACATGCAGACATGGTCCAATGTGCTGGTCCACCAACATACATGCAGACATGGTCCTCTGTGCTGGTCTACCTACATACATGCAGACATGGTCCTATGTGCTGGTCCACCTACATACATGCAGACATGGTCCAATGTGCTGGTCCACCTACATACATGCAGACATGGTCCTATGTGCTGGTCCACCTACATACATGCAGACATGGTCCTATGTGCTGGTCCACCTACATACATGCAGACATGGTCCTATGTGCTGGTCCACCTACATACATGCAGACATGGTCC